>JAULCF011069000.1:0-16056 GCA_032361265.1 Devaleraea mollis
AAGCGACGGGTGCCGACCCAAGATGGAAAGTAAAGTTAACCAACCTCAACTCATTCAACACTGTGTGTGTTCGGAACTACCATGGACCCGTCGGGAGCCAGCACCACTGCTACATAAACTAGGGTATTCGAGGAGCTGATTCCAACCCGCAGCAAATCTGGAGGCGAATAAGAAGTCTGCTAAAGAATTGTCCCCTAAGTACGCCTATTTTGACTCAGGAAGAGATTTGTATCTCTAGATCTGATCATGCCCTGATTTACGAAATTCGGGAGGTCAAGTATACAGAAGTTAGGAAATTGGCAGCCCGAATGTGTAAAACATTTAAACCAGGAGGCTCAAGAAGGCCATGTACTTTAAGTGCTGGCTATAAATCAGGCGTTTTGGTTGATTTATGGTGGAGCTGACTGTCCCTAAGAAACCACAACCACTATTGTTACATGAATTTGTATACATGGTTCAGCTGGAAGCAGTAAGAGATTTTAAGCGCACAAACAAAGTATGAGCCGCGCGACAAGATGCAAGTGGCGCTAAAGAGGGCGTGAGGCCCACTTCAAGAGGAATGCTCAATAGGAGCAAAGAATAAAAGATTAGAGAAGTGAGGTTTAAACTTCTGGACTAGATAAGCCAAACTCATTTGTTTTGTCAGGCAGCGATAAAAGTGCTTCTGATCATCGTTTTTGTTGTGTGTTTTAACAATCCACAAGGAGTGTGAACCCGGAGTTGCTGGCCTTGGACTTCTGAGACGCAGTTGACGGGTCCAAACGAGCCTGAATTACCCGCTAGATTGGGCCAGTAGCCGGGTGCGATAGGTAGGACTGGACATATCATCGGTCTCAACGACATGTCCCCCACGAGCACGTCAGTATGGGCCTCAGAGTGCAAGAGTTTTAAAATTCTAGATCTGCGCTAAGGTGCGTGGAGCTCCGGTATACACTGTACAGGTAATATGTCTCCAACTCCGCCGCGAAAAGCACTCTTGGTATTGCAGTAGAGGGTTATATGTGCCGTCACATCACTGGGGTGCACGTCATGCGCACCGTAATTTCGAAATCAGGAATGAGATCTCTCACATCTAGGTTAATGATCGTTTACACAAGAAATCCTCATGTGGCAAATAAGGATCTAGCATCCCCCACCCCCGACCTCACATCTAGCTACAGATGATAGCTTGCGGTTACTTCAGCTTGTGAGATCTGATCACGAAATGCTTAAAAATGACACATAAATTTGCATTTAAAGAAGCTGACTACTTTTTAAAACATCCTGATTTTGTTTTATCGTATGTTCGTTCCGTCGAACTTAAAATATTCGATAAAACTAGGAATCAGCAAAAGGTTTAACTAAGAAACTCAGTTCCAAAGCGTCATGGTGCCGATCTCGGGGCGGGGGGGTGCGAGCTCGGGTTTAGTCGGGAGCGTGCAAAGGAGTGCTTGGTCAGGAGAAAGCCTACGGGCGGGAGTGTGCTAGCGGAAGAGGAATAATGCACGCAGAAATATCCCTTTATTTCAACTAACTTGCAAGTTTCCTTCAATGAGGGACACAAAGGGTAAATGACAAGAGTAAGATTCCACCGGCACACTTCCACGCCCAGTTGGGAGGTGGTTGGTGCGATTGTTGTCGACTACAACAACCACTCAAGCCTGTCAATCGCCTCCCAGTGAACCGCACCACTCGTTGACTCTGATTCAACGAGTTGTGCGGTTGGTACTGTTTCTATGCAATTGGAAAGTAGATCACGCAGCCGATATATATTTTGATGTATTTACCGTGTCATAGTTTGCCGTATTTTGACTCTCTCATAGTATTTCATTTCGTCATCTTTTCATCATCCTCCGGGTGTTGTTTTGTTATGTGCGCACGGACGGTCGGTCGACCAATGTTTTTGATCCCTGCAGTGCACAAGTATGGGCTTCTCATCACAAGAGTTTCACTATTAGAGCGCTCTCTAAGGTGCGTGGAACTATTTACACTGCAGCACTGTAACTGTTTCTATGCGCCTTGCAAATCAGAAGTTAAAAAGAATTCACCAGTCGCACACAAAAGATTCTGTAACAGAGGCGTACTACTGTTCTACATTTTTGAGGTTCTCAGGCCAGAAACAACGACGAAATTCATTACCTTATGACTATAAGTTCAGAAGACAAAAATCAAAAAGCTGATCAATCATTTTTGGCAGCATTTTTTCCGAGCTCGTCGTACAGTAACATCAGGCCACATTGTTATGGCGCCGTCGGTTTGCTTGGAGCTTGATGCAGCATTGCTAGCCTTTTTGGCATCTTCATCCAGAGGAACCACATGTTTAAAACCCGCACTATTGCTAGCATCATTTTGGTATGATCGTGGACGCTGTCGAGTATAGACGCAGAAGTGACTCGGTTTTTAGTGTTAAATTCAGGCTCTTCCGCACTTCTGGTAGAGTACTTCAGAAGACATAAATAGCGACTGGCGTTAAAAACTCCCACTGCGTGCGCATCATATCTGATTGAGATGACTGCTTGCGTTAGCTACTAGATTTCTATCCAATCGGCGATAAAATCTGCGCGCAAATGCGCGCGTTTCAACAGGAAAATATTAAACGTTGCTTTCTGCCATGGTTGCACGGAAAGCCACAATAGCTGAGCACTTTTGTAATGTTCTCATTCGAAAAGTAGTTCAATATCGTTTCGAGGAATTCCAGTTTAAAAATCGAAAGTATTTGGTGCAGTAGGCCTACTCCTATAGGAGAATACTATAGTGCAGTAGTATCAGTTCAATTATACCCTTCTACTATTCTAGTAAATTCACGTTCGGATTAGAGCCTCTTTTCTTGGAGTGCATGCATGAAGAGCAAAAATATGTCTGGAGTCTGATTGACTCGAATCAGTGCACTAACTTAGTGTACTTTTGCGACTTAAGAGCGAAGATCAAATATATGACTGGAATCTGACTGAGTCGCAGCAGTATAATAAGTCAGTGTACTGCTGTGACTCAACCAGACTCTAGTAATCTTGTTTGCCCTCCGACAAAGCATGTACTTCAAGTAAAGAAACGCTTATCCGGACAAATAAAAGCGTAACACTTAGAATCCCAGCCCTGAAAACCCAAACTCAAAAAATTCGTCGTCGACGTATTTTGGTTGGTACGCACTTGTCAACTATTTTGTATGAGAGGCTTAAAAAATAAACCGTAAAGCCATTAAACTTTGATGGGTACTTATACGACAAGATGACGCAATGTTTTGATCTTTTTGAAGATAATCAAGCCTTCCTGGCCAGCCAGCCACACACTTGTATTGTAACCTCGAGACCCGGATCTGGCAGTGGCACGGGTGGGGAGATCGCCAAGATCTGGGGATATTTTTCCATCCGCCGTGGTGAGGCGTGACGTGACGTAACGCCTTGCGCTAGCTCTTCGTGTGTCCGCAGCGACACACCCATTATGAGAATGAACCTTCTTTTATGGCACACCTGATGAAACACCACCCGTACAGCGACCGCAATATCGAATATTGCGGTCGCTGTACCAATGTGATGTCGTATTGAATATCCCAGGACAGAGAACCGACCTGAGCAGTCACAGACTGGAGACACACCCTCGTTCCGAGAGTATGCGAGCAGGTGGCTCAAGTGTGCACTACTGGAGAGCTTGGGAGCTAGGGGGTACCCGAATTGTGACTACGCCAGTGGGCTCACAGGACCCCCGCAAATACCCAGAAGCATAACACTTTGTCGAATTCATGTTGTGTCGCCGAAGTTACAGAAACGCAAACACAAGAGAGAGCAAGAGCTAGAAAAAGTATTTAAGGTGCCTTATGATGGGAAGCTATCGCGTTTGGTTTTGGAGCAATGTTTGATCTTATTGTTTTTTGCTTGTTTATGGTGTATTACTTAGTTCTTCGCAGAAAGCAGGTTTTTCTGCAAGAGCAAGAGCTAGAGCAAGAGCTACGTACCCCTTGATTTTGCAAGGCTATAATCAGTGTAAGCGAAAGGCGGTACTGGTGAAAGCTAGGCATTGTCGCGAGTCAGCGAGCGAACACTGCCTGCATATTGTATCACCTTCAAACCAGCTTGCCATGCACGAACGTCACCGCTGTTGTGTCCAATTGGCAAAATCTGTCTGGACTACCGGTTATGCTCTTTCTAACATATATAGCCAACAAAATGAACTAAAATGCAAAAAAAGGAACCTTAGACGCAGAGGTGGCTTGTACTTGACGCGCTGGAGAAGTGTTTTCTGGCCTCGCACAAACTCGTGCAGCAAGAAAAAAGCGCAAATAAGTATAAACCGAATCTGCGGGCTGTGCAAAGCATGAAATTTGCTTTCTATTGGCTGCCGTGGTCAATCTTTGGCCAATCTGGAAGACGACTAACGAGATCGTTGATGCTGTGAAGTTGATGGCGGAGATGACTGACGAATGCGCCAAATCTTGGTTTCGAAAATTCGAAAAATAATTCTAACGCTACCGATTTGATAATTCGCCGCAGTGGTTTGTTGCCGGTTCTACGTTTGACATTCACGATTTCTCCACGAATTGAACTGGGACACGTTTTGAAGTTTAAGGGCACCTGCAGCACAGCGGATGGCTCACAGGAATCCTCACATGCTGTTCTGTATTCCACTCCGACCGGCTTCCAATTTTCCTCCTTGCCGGCAGTATTCCACTTTGCAGCCCATCCGCACCTCTCTTCTCTAATAAACAGCCAGAAAACTGAGCGCTCCGACGCTCTCGCGCGTCTCTCTTCGTCTGGCGTCACCGAGGGACGTTCACTTTCGAGACCTTAGCCCATCAACGATGCCAACACGAATGCATACATCTCTTTGGAATCTCCCATGCCTCAAATTTTCACGCGACAAATGAAGATTGAAGTGGGGTCAGGCTTGGAGACATCTGGTCGCGCATCGGGACTCTCAATGTCACGCTCAACGCCACATTTTCGTCCGACGTCTCTGGGCTCTACAGGGCCGTCGAATTCATGCGGCATGAAATGCTGCGGGTCGACAGCAGACGCCGGGCGCTCCATGTGCAAATGAAGCTCTGACAGAGACTGAGGTGGGGTAAGGTCAAAGGGCGCAATGTGGCTTTGGTGCTGGCTAACAGCAGTCTAAAGCGACTCTTTCCCCGCCAGGGAAGAGTACTTGCGGCCGCGCATGTGATGGCTACAGCGGAGACGAATTATGCCGCCGATGTCAAAGCCTCGAAGGTTTTTGATAACGCGGACGTGAGTAGCAGAGCTTCAGCTCTGTGCGACCGGTCGGATACTCACCATTAAAACGCTATATCCATGGTCTCGTACATAATAGTACAAGCGACTACAAAGTTACCTTTATAGGCATGTCCGACGCCTCGTCCGCGATGAACTTGGCGAGAGCGTTTCTGAGTTGTGATATCAAAGGTGAAGATGGTGGGCTATGCATGTATGTGCGAAACGACGCAGATGATGCTAGGCGAGCCAGTGACGGGATAGATAAATCGTTTGAGACCAGCTCTGCGGAAGTACCCGACATCTTGAAGTGCTTTCTTGAACGTTTCCAGGTTCTGCGTATCATGCAAAGCTTTTCAAGTTAGTCGCTCAGAGAAAGGAAATAGTAAACAATGAAGCTATGGAGATGATGGACCTACATTTTGCTTGCTATTCTGATACGGACGGTGATTCCGAGGAAGCATGTCCTAGGAGTGCTTCTTAAAAGTAAAACTAAGCCTCAACCGTGAATTATCTCTCCCCGTATAATTCACGAAACAAGAAAAACCTAGATATTCTTTACCCGCCTTTCCCGGTTGACTTCCGCTGCCCGGATTTACCGGATCGAAGACAGCCTGTTATCAACAAGCGGGAGAAGATATGCAGACACCTGCGTTTTCTCAGTCGCACAGGTGAGACGATATTCGTCGTCATCCGCGGCGCGCTCAACAATGCAGGACCTGCATCCTTTGCTTCGGCTGTCGCGCACTCCAAATTCCAGGCCGTGATGTGGATGATCTATGTGCGCTGTGCGTGCCGGGCTGTTTTGGTGAAAGAAGGCCTCATCCTGGATACTTCAAACCCCGACATGATAGCATTTTTGCAGTGAACAGTAGTGTGGAGGGATGTTTATTCCTCGTTTGGATCTCACCGATGGAAAGTTGGATAAACAACCCCAACTTCATCTCCGTGGCCACTCCGCCGCCGAACCCGTCGCGCGCGAGTGCATTACGCTTTGCAATCGCAGATAAAATATCTACAACTGTTAGGCTAGCACCGGCAATTGGGCCTCCTACGTCAGCTGCTACGTAGACGCAGGATACTGTCCCGCTCTCTGCGCAGATGCCATTTGAACGTAGATTCTAATGTGCACACTGTGATATTCGGACATGGGCTCGGCGTTGCCTCGCCCTATTTTGAAACCAGCGTCTATATTTCACATCGGTTGCTTTTAGGAATAAAAATGGCCAAGCTTTTTTAGCGGAAGAGTACTTAGCGTTTAGCAAGATTTCCGCCAGCTGCCAGATCGTATTTAGACAGACACTGGTCGGTGAAAAATGTTGGATAACGAGGACTGTCCCACTGAACGCCATAAAGGAGTGCTTGCTACCTGCGCAGCAGAAATATTTTCAAGGGCAGTGGAAAGCATGCTCGAGGCTCATATCTCAGCGCCGTCAAGCGCGAAAGAATGCAACAGGAATAAAAAGAAGACTGCGTAGGGCGCTGAGACTTGCACATGAGGCGCTTTACGGTAAAGGGTCCAAAGAACTAGCTCTGCTACCCACCGTCGATCCTTTCCTCCCCGGGACAGTCTTAAAGATACAGGCTCTGCACCATCCTTTCCTCCCCGGTACAGCCTTAAAGATACAGGCTCTGCACCATGAGCCGGCCCTGAACATCTTCCCCATCCCTGAGGGAGAACTTCAGCCGAAGCCACGAATCGCTTCGAAAAGTGTCAAAGGTGCCATCAAGCAGATGGACTGAGACTTCGCAACTGGGCCAAATCGTATGGACGTCTGCTGGATCGAACCTTTTTCTAAAAACGAGATGATTTATTTCCCTGACGTCTCGGTCCTCGAACTTTTAACCTTTGTGATAAAGAAGTTCAAGGCTGGCAAAATTTTGCAGCATCTCGGCCATCTGCTATCCGCCGATAATCTACTCGCCCTCGACAAGGGCTAGGAGAAGATACTACCTCTGGCTTTCAGAGTGGTTGTCCGAAGGCTCGTCACTAAAGTCCAGATGCCTAAATCTAATGCCGAGGCGGCCGAGTTTCTTTACCCGTTCCAAGTATCTAGTGGTATGGAAGGCGGGCAAAATTCCTCCGTGCATGAAATGCGCGGCGCCTTGAAGCAGATGGCCATTATATTGACTGTATTGCCGTGTCCGTTGATGCACGTATTGCATTAAATATTATTTTGCGCACTGCGATTTTAGCGGGCATTTATGTGAACGCTCCTTCTCTCGCTAGACGGACTAATGCGCTTTATGTTAATGCAAATCCCTTTTTGAGATCCGGGGACGGGCTGCTTCGAAGCCGTGAAGGTACACTGTAGGACGATCCTGCTAGTATGCTGATTTTTGCACTACTTATCCATCGTACCATCAGCAGAATCGAATTTAAATACAGCCTTCTCGCTTACAGGTGGTACGCGGACGACGGCACTCTGTGTGTACAATTCCAGTTCTTTGGATAGAACTACAGTAGCGACTTGGTTATAGAAGAGGCTACGGAACTCCTCTTCCCACAGCCCGTCTCTCAACCTCTTCTCGAAAGAAGCCTGACTGAGAGCAGTTTGTGTGGATTCAGGCCATCCAGAGAGAGGAGTATGGTCGCGCGATGTAAGAACGCCGTCTTGCGCGGCGGCGAGGGAAGGCTGGAGGGATTTGATGAGAGGCTTGTCGCCGGCAAACATTTATTTTATCGTCGAAGAGTGATGGCGATTGATTGCGTGTACGTAGGTCGAAAAGAAGTGGATGCCAACATACGCGCACGGTGCGAAGTCCTCCGCTGCAAAAAGGCCAAGGCTGGCAAGCGAGCGTGCCAGCCTAGCCTGGCGTCTATCGGCAACCAAGCGCGGGAAGTGGCAGATGAAATAGAATTAAGAGCTCTGCCGCTCGTCGAAGCCGCATCACAGCGCCTCATAGCGTCGACTAGGGGGATAAGAAGGAGTAGGTGCGTCATGCGGCAGTTCGAAGCTGTGACTCGGTGGACTTTGTGGCTGATTCGGGCGTCTGAGATTCTGGCGGCGAGTGCGAGGGACCCGTCGATAGCAACCGTCTTATTTCGAAAAAGTGTGAGACGAATGCCGGCGATCCGAGTGGGACGCCGAGGATCTTGACGCCATCCAACGGCTTTCGCAGATATCATAGATAACACGCTTTAATTGGCGGCACGAGGAGGAGGAGTATTTGGTCGGCCTAGAGGCATTTTTTTCGTGCGCAGAAGGATAAACCTATTCCCCGCGCCGCACTCGACGATAATATCGAGGGCTAACTTGCCCTCATCAATCTTTCCGACAAGCATTTCATCTTTCGTGTACTAGCGATGCACGATGAGGTCTTATTCAGCTTTGATGCGCTGTATTTCAGGGCGTACGGAGAGGCTAAGCATGGGGGAACTCTCCAGATCGCATTGCTGAAGTCCCTCTTGGCTGTGTAGCCAGTCGTCTTTGAAAGGCAGGTACGGCTGGCACTTCTCGCGCAGGGCGTTTGCAAAACGGATGGGAGAGGGAGAGTGCTCGGCATTTTACTGGCACATCTTCGCCTGGCGCTTTCTGTTGAAGGCGTTGCAGGCGTCGACTGAGACGCCAAATAACGCCAGGATGGCTCCTATATTGACGAAGGCGTGTCGAGCGTCGTAGAAGATGGCGTCTACGCCTGCCTTTACGCCGCTGCCCACTTGGAGCGGCGCCAATAACGCCTTGGTGTCAGCGTTCGAATCCGGCATGAGGGACTTGGTGATGAGGCGCCTCATCAAATCGCCGATCGTGATCAGCCTGATCTTCGCCCTACATTTGTTGAGACCATTGAGGTTGGCGGCGGAGATCAGGTGGCTGACGTCCGATGAGAAATCGCCAGCCTCGAGGTTCTGGACCACCTTGGTGATAAGATCCAGGCCCGAAAAGTCTTGGTGATCTCTATTCTCAGAGTTGGCCGCAAGCAGTATCCAGCGGACTCCCGAACGGTCTGGTCCCGTCGTCGATTCATTTTCCATTACAGAAAAGGCCAAGCAGATGGATTATAGGTTGACGGTGGGATTCGGGACGATTTCTGGGGGGGATGATGCAGACGAGGTCTTCATCTGCAGGGACAAGATAGAGCGCCTTTATCTTGTCCAGCATGCTGAGTGTCGCCCAATCAAACCTGGGGCGCTGAGCGAGAACTTTGGTGGCCTTACAGTACTGCAGATATAGTACAGAGCCCTGTCCCCTAGTCTTTTTTCTCGCTTGATTCCGAGCCGCATCCCTTGCCTCGTTTGCCGCATGTTGAGCAGATCTGCTCGCGTATGCCGCACGCTCGAGCTCGAGGAGTTTCTCATGCGCCGCGAGCATCTCATCTCACAGCTCTTCGGACTCCTTGTTCTCGGCGCCAACGAATAGCTGGGCCACGGCGAAGAGGCGTTCGACGGAGGTGGGACAACCGTTCTCCCCACGAAGCGTCTTGCGGAATATAAGTTAATACGCGATAGTTCACAACACTTTGTACGCGCTGTCTTCCGCAGCCGATCCGGGCTTCCCAAATGAACATTGCTAATCGGGCGCTGCGAGAGAATGAATATCCTGGCGAGGAATGGACTGGGGAGCGCGGAGTGTACATCACCCGACCGCAGTGGCTTGATAAGAATCTCGAGAGTTTTGGGGAGTTTTGTAGGGGGTCATGGAAATGTGGCCGGTGGTTGGGGAGGCGGCGCGGGCTCAGGTCAGGAGTTCTTATCTCTGGGGAAAATCTGGTAGGGTGCGGCAGGAGAAGGAGTCCCTGGAGGGCAGTGCGCGCTGTCATCGCGCGCTGCCCCTCCAAATACTCCATTGGGCAGGCCGGCCGCGAGTCCGAATCCATCAGGAATTCCGTCTCTAGGGAACAGGACGTGCGGGGTTGGATTCAGAAGGCTTGCGCTTGGTCTTGAGCGCCGATTCTTTTCTAATCTGAAGCAAATATAATCCTGGTCGCGAAGAGAGCGAGTCGCCTCCTCACCGTGGGAATAATCGCCCAATGCCACCCCGGGAAAACATTCAGACCGACCGCGCTGCACAGGTGTGACTCATTCTACAAGCAGGACTTGGGCAGAGCTTCTTATGTACGCGCTTCCATGACAAGAAACAGCGCCCAAGTCAACCGTAGAAGAATCTGATATCGCTGGCTGCGCCAACTTCAAGGCTTTGATGCGCAATCCCGGCCGAACGTGCGCGGAGCGGTAAAACCGAACCCTAAAGTAGATTGAAGAGCCATACCGCTGCCCTCTCCGGTTTCCAGTCGCTTGGCGCGTCAGCGTCACTGCCTACATCAGAGCATGTGAGCTAGTGGTGAAATTTTGTTGATGGGATGAGCCAATGGCAGGCTCGTCGGGCCTGGAGAGGCACCGGGGAGGCGCCCTGTGAAGCCCGGCAAGCGTTCATAGGGCTGCCAAGTGACCGCAGTATCCGGCAACGTCGAAGTTATTCGTATTGCAGCGCCTCCATCTGGTCTGTGCTTGGGGAAATTTGAAATTAAGTCGGAATATGGGAAGTGGTCGGCAGCAAATTTGAAGCGTGAGTGGATATTTTTATTCCAGGAATTGTTCGGGCGGGACTCCGAAATACTTCTGCTCTAATATTTTGCGCAGAACGAGCGCACTGCGAACTGCTTTGCGGATATTTCAACAAAAATGAGCTACCCGGAGGCCTTTGAATATCTACTTTTTATTACACTGGCGACACAAGCACGCACCGCCGGCAGGAAATTTGCCGCTTCCTAGATTCAGTTCCTGACGACGGTGAAGTAAGGATCGGGTTTGCAACTGAAGCGCTTAATGTCGGGGCCGACTTGAAGCTTATATCATTTGCTGGTTTACTTGTGCCGCTTAAGTCGCTGGAATCTAACCGACAGGCCGTCGGCAGAGTCGGCCACTCCGGAGGGTTGAAAGCTCAAGGTGGGATGGGTATTTCTGTTTCTAATTCGAGGAGCCGAGACGGTCTGCCACTTCCAAACTCTATTATTCTATATTCGAAAAAGGACTTTATTATTTGTCGTCGCAAAATGATGGACCATTCTTGGAGAATCCCGCCGCTGCAGAACTGCCGCTTTGTGCTCTTTCCGGTTTTCGATCTCGCTTTACAGTTGATTAAAGTGTTTTCGAAAAACAGTACGGTCAGATACTCTCTTAGTTCTCGTGAGGGTACAATTTTGACGCTGGGAGCCAACAGTCTGATGAGTCGAGATGATGAATGCCGCGGAACAAATTTGAACTTCAGCGAAAAAAACCTCACCTCTAAAATTTGTTTCTGCTTATGGCTCCACTTGTGGGGGGTTTTATCAAAATTTCTGCAAAGCATATCAAAGTTGTCGGCTATGCAGTACCTTTTCCAAAAAGAGAAAGCCACCAAACTACGAAGGAGCTTGATTTATCGCGGCGTCACTCTTCTTACTTTTACTCGGCTGCACGGGCAGCACCAGACTGTCCCCATGTACTATCTCAGGTGGAGCAAGAAAAGTTTGGAGCTTGTTTCAAGACCGCCTATTTGAAAATGGCAAGTGACATGGACAAACTTCTGGCAAGAAATAATCGCAGTGTGAACTCTAAAGCGAGATCAACTATATTCGTCGATTTTTCGCTTCAGAGAATTCGAGATATTGCATTGGAAAGTGCAACTGAAATCAAGACTTCACTTTCGAGCGAGTGTTCAAGATGTTCAGATTTTAGTGTGGATGCTAAGAAAGCGGCTAGTGATCTTCAAGCCTTCCTACTGCGACGCTCAACCGGAGAGTCAATAATCAAAATGGGCTATCAGTGCAGAGTCGCCTCAGTCATCCCGGTTGATGTTAATGTCAGAGTGTCTAATTTGAACGAGCTCTTTGCGAAAACTCAGCTGAAGATAGAGGAAGAGAGTTTGTGTGCAGTAGAAACCTTTATCGAAAAACGTTCTCAGCATTGTGCACTCAGACTTATGGATGAGGCATTTGGCGGGGAAAATGGCGAAGTCCTCGCCAATTGTGTTTGCAAGCATTGTGCTTAGATTCCTTGTAATAAACAAGTGAAACGATATTGAACTAGTTTTGTCCAAATTTTATTTCGATAAATTTGCTTAGAATACCTCCGGTTGGGTTTTAAACCATGACCCAAGACAGGCACCCGAGCGCACATCTGTGTGAAAATTCTTTGAGATGCAACAGCCGCGGTTGTCAAGTTTCAGCTTGAGCTTTGGTCAAAGATCGCTCACACAGCTACTACATACTATGTGGATTTTCGACTCAAAGATCGTTCACATACTAGTAGTATGTGAACGATCTTTGTGTCGAAAATCCATGCCATGATGGGCGCTCTTTCCGAATCAGAGATCGTTTATATATATGTGCAAAATATATAATATATTATATATGTAAGCACTTTGCGAACCGAGAAGCCACATATGAGCTATAGCTCTCGGTGATCTCTCCGAAAGCTCGTCGTCTGCCACAAAGCTGTGTGAACCATCTTTAAGCTCATCTACAGAGCTGTGTCAGCATTAAATTGATATTTTAGATACCTCGTAATTCTACTACAGCAGTGTTTTTGATATTTCGTTAGCAAACGAAATATCTACACAACTGCCGTACACTGTACGGTAAAATACAACCTTATAGCGTACAGTGTACGGAAAGCCGTGTACTGTAAGCTAAAAGATGGTATTTTTGCCAGCTTTGTTAGGGTTGTACTGTGCGCTCCGGGCGTACACTAAATGAAGCAACCAGTTCTGATTATTCAATACCGCTGTACCGTAGTATAGTGGCTGTACGAATCGATCATACTGTGACTCGAATCATTACACTGTACGGACGCATCGATCTGAATTTGTATATTTTACGATCTTTGATAGTGTGTGGCCATAAATACAAAGCTGCCCGCCTTATTCGCTAAACCCTAGGGAAGTTGATTAGCTAGATGTTAGCTAATGAGTACGGAGCTCCGTTCTCGTCAGCTAAAATCTAGTCAACTTCCCTAGCTAGGGTTTGGCGAATTTTATACTAAACTGTACGTCCACTTCAAATATCTATGGCCTTCTCCATCCCCTTCCGCTCTCCATTCTCATTCTGCCTATACTTCAACCCACCGAATACAGCGTACTTCTAGCTTACTCGTCCAAAATTGACGAGGATGCAGTTTGGTATTTCGACGGTCTGGTGACGCTGGTTTAGAAAATTCATCAGCGGTTGGAAGCAAAAAATGTGAGTAGTCCAGATCTGGCCTTGACGGGAGAGAAACCTTTACAACCGCCGTGCCATGCTTGCTTCGTTAGCGGTTTGGGGCGTTCAACGCCCGAAACCGCTAACAAATCAAGGCATGGTACGGCGGTGGAAAAGGTTGCTCTCCCGTCTAGACCAGATATAGACTACTCTGACTAGAAAGCGCGTTAACGGGAGAAAACTCTCTTCTTGTAGACTTATTGTGTCCCGCTTATTTATAACTTCTTGTATAATTACCCTACAGAGACTGAACGTAGTGAAGGAAAGAGGTTCCTTTAGGAGGAAATGATGATGAGACGGAGAGGGGGGGGGGTGTTTTTCGAGAATCACACGTGTCGAACAAATTTAAAACAAATTTCAAGATTGCTGTTTTTTTCACGTGAATGTTGTTTGTCAGTAGCTATGGATGTCCGGATGTCACATTTCGTTACGCTAAAAAACCGCTAACCACTGTCCCTGAAACAAGGTTTAGCCGAAAATATTTCCGTCTCCTCCCGCCGTCCCTCGCGTAACACGCGTCTTCACCCCTCCCGTGCGCCTGCCCTTCGCATGCCGCGGCCCTCCCATGCTGCGCCTCCGTAACACAACCCCCCCGCCGCCCTTTCCCTCTCGTGCCGCCGTATTCTCCCGCTCTATATCGTGTCGCACGCGCTGCCCTCCTCCGTGGCTCGGGCTACGCTTGGTATAATATGGAGGAGGCCTAAGTTTTTGGACAGAGTAATGTGATATGCTTCCGGGCGGAGGGCGTGATACCCTTTCGCTTTCTTCTACTTTTCGAGGGGATGTGCCCTTCGACAAGTAGAGGACAATGAAAGTGTAATCGAAGTTGTTTCGTCTGCTCTGTAGGGTCCCCGCGCAGCGTTAGATATTATGTTGCTTCTAGCAGTAATAAATTAGTAATACTATTTTAGTACTACTACTAGTAGCTAGTACTACTATGTAGCGGCTTGTATTTAATAGCTTTTAGATATCTAGCTACATAGCTACTAGATACTAGATACCAGCCACTAGTAGTAGCTACTAGTATTATTGCGATAACTATTTTATAATCGCGTATTACGCGTATTGAAGTGCTCCATTATTGCAAAAGAAGCCAGGTCTCTGAAAAAGTAGGCCGGTTAGCTAACAACGGTTTTTAAATTAAGTCCTCACGCTTAGTTCTTCATTGAATTGCTTCGCGCCAAGTAGCCGCTGCCACAATTTTTGACATCGTTGGCAGTTCCCCTCATTTCGGACCCTCAGCAGTTGCGTCAGCTTTTCCAGGCATTCTGTCCGGTCATTATCGTTCAGTAGTGAACTGTCCCCATCTTCAGATTTCATTGATGTGATATACCAGGCCAGAGTTTTGATCTTCAAAAACTTGGACTCGACACCGCCTCTCCACGACGTTTTTCCCGCTGCCGGTATACGCATTTCCGCCCTGATGGCAGCACTTTCATTTGCCTCAATAAAATTGTTTTCCCTGCCGGCGTCCCTGTACTGACTCTCTTAAAGCGCCATACATCTGAAACCGCTTTCAAGTTCTTCAGGTCCTTCAAGCCAGGGACCATCTTCTCCAGCGGGTTTACAACGCTGCCAGCGAAAGACGGGCATAACGTGGGCGGCACAACCGGGAGATCCAACTCGGGCTCTGGGGAAATAAAGGGCGCTCCCACTGGAGGAGTGCATACCTGGGTGGACCCCACCTCCAGAATAGACGACTGCCCCACGAGCCAACCCTGCCGCCGGTCCCGCCAAAGCAGCTCTGATTCCTCCCACAGCCTCCGTAGAGCTTTTCGAATACTTCGCCAGCCCGGTCCAGGCCAAGACGAACCAGGGGAGAGATCCTGCACTGATGGATTCTCTCGGGTCGCCGGCATCATTTCCGAACATCGGGGTTGCGTGTCCCCCAATCCCAATGCGACTCTCGTCCATGTTGGTGTACCGTAGGTCAGCAAGACACGAAAGATACCTATCCGTCCCGAGAGCGCACTGCAATAGGCGCATTTGGCAAGATTGAACATGCACCTCGTTCGAAATGCGCTCGACCTCTCTGGAGGCCGGTAACGCTATACTTCCAAAACGCTCGACAAAGTGCGACAGCGTGAGGCAGGTGGAAGGGCTCGCGTTCGTCAGAACGAGTGTTTCCGGGCTCCCTGATCCAGCATCGGATTCGTACGGCGATCTGGAATGAATGGCCTGCGCCGTCTGTTTCCGAACCTTTTTTGCTAGTAAATCGCAAATAAACTGGAATTAAAGATTAGGAAGCAGGCTTTTTCTTCTGCGGTCCTGGGGAATGCGACGGGTTTTTTAAACCGCTTACTTTTAAAAAAGTAGCTACAGTAGTATTTACAGAAACAAAACAATAATATTATAAATACCCCAAATTTGGTCTCCATTGACAGTATGAATAGCCAAGTTGGCGTTGACTAATCCAGCTTGCAGTCAGCTGCAGGGAGCCCACTGTGGGATCCGTCAATTTCATCACTTACGCTTATCGACTGGAGTCTTTGTAGAGTCTTCATTATCACATTGTCGCCTCTGGTGACATCTTGAGAAGGCGCTGAAATCTCCATCTATATCTGGGTTCCGTGTGGATGGATTTTCCTAAAAATTACCGATACTGTCTTATTATTTTGCCACATATCCGGTCGGGTATGGTAGCGTTTGGTACTTTTATTGTGGAAAGGGATGGTTATGGGCGTTAACAAGATTTTGT
>JAULCF011070111.1:0-16049 GCA_032361265.1 Devaleraea mollis
GACAGTCTCTGGGCCATCGCTGCGGGAACGGCACGAGAGTGGCTGGCCGACCGGCCAGAACGACTCGAGCGACTCGGCGTTGCCGGCGGCACCACGATGATCGGCCTCGGTGTGCTGCTGGCCACGACCGGAAGAAGTGATTGAAGGGACGAAGCGAATGATCCACACGGAGAATCCCCCGCCCGAACGTATCGAGACCGATCGGCTCGTTCTTCGTGTCCCAACGCTCGCCGATGCGCCAGCGATGTTCGCCAACTACGCCAGCGACCCCGAGGTCGCCAAGTACCTCACGTGGCGCCCCCACGCTTCGGTGGAAGAGACCGAGCGAGTCCTCGCCATGCTCATCGACATGTGGGAGACCGGAACCGCTCACCCGTGGGCGATCACGATCGACGACGAGATCGTCGGCATGATCGAAGCAGCAATCAAGCCACCGGCGACCGAGTTCGGGTGGGTGCTCCGCCGATCACTGTGGGGTCAGGGTCTGATGGCGGAGGCTGCGACACCGGTGATGGCGTGGCTGCTCGAGCAACCAGAGATCTGGCGCGTGCAGGCATTCGTCGACATCGACAATCCCGGGTCGAGCCGCGTGATGGAAAAGATCGGCATGAGCTTGGACGGCCGCCTCGATCGTTGGGGCTACCACCCGAATGTCAGCGACGAGCCGCGCGACGTTCTGCTCTTCTCGAGAACTCGCTAGCCGACCTCACCCGCAACCTGCGAGGACGCCGTTCGCTTCGCTCACTAACGGAGTTGCTCGCTGACGCTCTCAACTCCCCTAGGGACGCCGTTCGCTTCGCTCACTAACGGAGTTGCTCGCTTCAGGGTCAGTTGCTGCCGGCTTCGAAGCCGTTGACGCAGCGAAGGACTCGTTGACAGAAGGTGGAAGCGTCCACAGCGACCTTGATGTCGCCGAACTCGGGGGCGACCTCACTGGTCGTCATGCCGAGGACTCGTCCGAAGCCGTCCAGGATCGGGCCTCCGTTGAAGACCGGGCCGAGGGCGGCGGTGTGTTGCAGCCCTTGCACCGAGCGGTCGAGCATCAGGCCCGGTGACGCCGTTGCACCACGGGCGCCGAAGCCACTCACTGCGAACACCGAACGCCCGAGCAAGAGGTCGGCTTCATCGACTTCAGCGATGTCGAGCAATGGAAGTGTCTCGTCGACCACGATGAGAGCGAGGCCGTTGACCTCATCCCATGTCCACAAGGTCGCTTGGATGACACGGTCACCCTTCACCAGCTCGATGGGGGGCGCTGGGGTCACGATGCCCGAGCGAACGATGTCGAGTTGGGTGATCAGCCCCGTGCCACCTTGGTGCTCGATGACGGCAAAGGCAGAACCCGACGTGGCAACGCCGTTGTCATCGAGCGAACGAACCGACCAGACCGAAGGCCCAGCGGTGTCGGGAAGGGTCGACACACCATTGGCGTCGGACACGTATGCCTCGAGTGGCAACAGCTCTGCTCGAACGTCGTCGAGTGCAGCGTCGCGCTGGCCTTCAATCGCCAACGCAGCGTCAGAGAACTGCGTATCGAACGTCTCGACGAAGCTGGCGACCTGTGCTTCGTTCTCGGCCAACCGATCGTCGTAGTAGGCGTAGAACCCGGCACCGGCGAAGCCTGCGCCGATGCCAGCCGACATCAACATCGTGCAGATGCCGATCACGGTCCGGGGAAGAATGCGGTGGCGACGCTTCTCGCGACCGGGACTGAGCGGGACAAAGCCCTGACGACGCCAGCCCTGGAGGGAACGCCACCGGGCGAACCGGCTCGGCGGCTCGACGAAGGGGGCCACTCGACCACCCGCACGGCGACGGGACCGACGGGTCGGCCCTGCCGATGCCGGAACATCAGCAACAGACCCAGCCGACTCATCGTTCATCAACTCGGTCAGCGTCTCGGCTTCATCGCGTCGTCGAGCATCATCGAGTGCGTCTTCGACATCGTGGTCCTCGGAGGGCACGCGGTCCGCCAGCTCGACGGGCTCGTCTGCATCGAGGTCTACAGCATCGGCGTCCGCCGCGTCGTTCTCGGTTGCATCACCCAGCAGCTCATCGTCAGGGACATCATCGCCAGCTGTGCCGTCGCCGATCGCGTCGTCCAACTGGCTCGCTGGCGTGTCGTGATCGGCCCCGATCAGGTCGCGGAACTGCTCACTCACCTCGTCGAGGACATCGGTGGGTTCGGTTCGTTTGGAAGAACGAATGCGGCGGCTCATGTCAGTTCCCGTTCGTTGTGGAGCTGGTCGTCGTGGAGGTGGTCGTTGTCGACGTACCCGACGCGGTGGTCGGAGGAGTCGTGGCCTGGTCAGTCGTGGCCGGCCCCGTGGTGGGCGGCGCAGTTGTCGTCGTGGTCGACGGCGGAATCGTGGTCACCGGCGGTGCATCGAGCGAAGGCTCCGGCACACCGTCGACTCGGCAGTCGCCGTCACAGTCGCCGGCGATTTCTCGGCCGTCACCGAGCACACCGGAGGCCGTTTGATCAACCAACGCAACGACGTCATCGGCCGTCTCGAACTGGTTCAGTTCACCCGGCACGGGGAAGGCTTCGGGCTCGACGAGGACGAGCGCTGCGGTCATGAAGTCACTGAACGCAATGGCTGGGTGGCTTCCGCCAGTGACTCGGGCAACACCGTTGACGTTGCGCAGTGGCGCCAATCCATCGGCGTGCCCCATCCAGACTGCAGTCGCCAGCGAGGGCGTGTAGCCAACAAACCAGGCCGCTCGATACTCCTGGCCGGTACCCGTCTTGCCAGCAATCGGATGCCCAGCAACCGCAGCACGGCGCCCAGTACCGCCGGTCACGACGTCAGCCAAGACATCGGTGACGTTGTCGGCCACGATCGGGTCGAGCACTTGGACGCCACCACGAGCGGTTCGATCGATCACCACGTTTCCATTCCGATCGATCACCCGCAACACACCAATGGGCGACATACGCAATCCGCTGTTGGCGAACGTCCCATAAGCCGAAGCCATCTCGAGCGTCGAGGTCTCGCCGGCTCCTAGAGCCAGGCTCGGCCCGTAGTCCGTGTCCGGATCGAGTCGCTCGATGCCGAGCGCTCGTGCCATACGAACGGTCCGGCTGACCGACACGTCGGTGATCAGCTCGGCAAACACCGTGTTGACCGACGCCCGGGTCGCTTCACGAAGCGTGATGTCGCCTCGGTCAGCGAAGTCGTAGTTGCTCAGCGTGCACTGGCTGCCGGTACAGCCCGGCACCGTCCACTGGGCGGGAGCCGGGTAGATCGTGTCAGGACCGATGCCTTGCGAGAACGCCTCGGCCAGCACGATGGGCTTGAACGAGCTGCCGGGCTGGAAGCCCGTGGTGCCGCCGGTGGCCAGATTGACCTGGGAGTACTCGTAGTCACGTCCGCCGACCATGGCCACGACGTGGCCGGTCCCAGGGTCGACCGAGACGAGGCTCATCTCGACCGGGTATTCGGTGTCCTCCAACCGTTCTGCAACGGCCAACTCAGCGGCACGTTGCAACGCGGGATCGATGGTTGTCTGGATGCGAAGACCACCGCGGTAGAGCAGATCGGGGCCGAGCTCTTCCAGTAACTGCGTCTCGATCCAGTCGACGAAGTACGGGTGAGCGGTCGCTCCGTTCGGAGGCGGAGGAGCAACCAAGGTGACGGTTGCGCTCGGCCGCTCGCCACTCCCATCCCAGAGGGTGCGCTTGGCTTCACGGTCGTGTTCGTCTGCGGTGATGATCCCCTGATCGAACATTGCCTGGAGCACGAGTCGTCGGCGAGCTTCGGCTGCTTCGATGTCCACCCGGGGCGACAAACGAGTCGGGGCCTGGAGCACTCCGGCCAGTGTCGCTGCTTCGGAGATGTCGAGCGCATTCACCGGCTTGGCGAAGTAGACCTCGGCGGCGGCGCCAATGCCGTAGGCCCCAGCACCGAAGTAGCTCGACTCGAGATAGCCGAAGAGGATCTCGTCCTTGCTGAGCTGCTCTTCGAGCTCGGCAGCAAGCAACGCCTCTCGGAACTTCCGTTCAAAGGTGCGATCGCTCGTGAGATAGGTGTTCTTGATGTACTGCTGCGTGATGGTCGAACCGCCCTGCACGACCTCGCCGAACTCGAGGTTGACCCGCGCCGCTCGGGCGACGCCTTCGAGGTCGACACCATTGTGTTCGTAGAAACGTTGGTCCTCGATGGCGACGGCAGCCAAGTTCATGATGTCGGGAACGTCAGACATCTCGATCGGGACCGTGCGATCGAAGCCGCGAAAGACGGCGATCTCGTTGCCATACCGGTCGAACGCAATCGAAGGCATCGCTTCGATCTGTGGTCGCTGGTCGGGCAAGTCGCCAGGCAGCGGAGCTCGCAACAGTGTGAGCCCGGCAACACCCACGGCAACCGGGGGCACGATGACCGCGGAGATGACGAGGGCAACAAGAACCTTGAGCGCAGTCCCGAGCGCCCCGCTGACGTTCCGTTCGGCCTTCATCGCAGACCTCCAGGGCTGACCAGACGTGCGGCTGCCTCAGCAGCTTCTTCTTCGGCCGCGCGCTCGGCTGCGGCGACCGCTTCGAGCTCGGCGAGGAGCGCCGATGACATGCACGATGGCAAGGCAAGCACCGCTTCCTCGGTGGCGGTCTTGACCACGACAGCCACGGCGCCATCGACGTCACAGGCGATCAAGTAACGCACGGCACCGCCAGCGTCGGTCAGAACGACATCAGCGGACAACAGGCGGCCACCGGAAATCGAGGCGGTGGTTTCCAGACCGGGAACGGGCAGCTGTGTGAGGCGGCCCCACTGGTCGACCTGTTCGCTACTCACGACAACGGCGGACGTACCGGCGGTCCCGATGGCGACACCGGGCGGCCCGACCATGTCGAAGCGCAAGCCGGCCGTCGGTTGTTCGACCAGCAAGGTCAGGCGGGCGGAGCCGGAACGGCTGACGACGAGAACTGATGGGTCGACCGACGCCAACTGGTTCGGGGCGAAGGCGCGCACCCGCAACCGGCCGCCAAGCAGCCCCGAAGCCGACCAGGAGCCGTCCGATCCGCTGATCGTCTCCGCTGTTCCCTGTCCATCGCTGGTGAATCGTTCGATCCGGATCGTGGCGCCAGCGACCGGCGTTCCGTCGAGAAGCTGCACTGTTCCGGACAGACTGGCCTGACCGCCGGTGACAGGGATCGACGTCAGATCGTCCGATGCCGTCGATGACGAAGCAAGAGGAAGATAGGTGGGGGCTCGGTCGAGCCCAGCCGGCTGGAGTGCGTAGGGAGACACCGGACGCTCTGCGTTGGTCAGGGCAACGTTGACACCATCGAGTTCGAGCGCCAAAGGAGGACGTTCGTTGGTGTAGGCCGAGGTGACCACATCGCGGACGCTCCAAAGTTGCCACCACCCGACCACGAGGGCCGCGAAGAGGATCACCTTGATGAGTCGCATGGGAACCCATCGGCCAAAACGACAATGAACTGAGCCAAACGGCCCAGTTCATTGTGTCGAAATGACTATTCGAGACGGACCGGCTCTGGGCCGTTCACATCACATGCTGACATCAGCCAGCGTCGAAACGAGTCGACGCCAGAATTACTCGACGTCGATGAAGATGCACTCGCCCGGGCACTCCTCGGCGGATTCGATCACACGATCGAGGCCACCTTCAGGAATGCGGGCCATGCCCTCGGCACCAGCCGGGTTGGCGGTTCCGTCGAAGAGTTTCTCGGCACCGAAGTTCGCCGTGTCTTCCTTGACGTAATACAGGCCGTCATCCATTCCGAAGAACACGTCGGGGGCGATCTCAGCGCAGAGACCGTCGCCCGTGCAGAGATCCTGATCGATCCAGACTTTGACCATGTTGGGGCACCTTTTTCTTGATGATTGAGCAGATTCGATCAGATGATCGGCCTGCTCCGATGGTGGTATGAGGTACCACCAGTAGGGACAACGAAGACAATCCTATCGGTCAACCAGGCAATTCTCTGAACTCAAGCGCCGAGAACCTGCTGGGACGTGCGGCCAGCAATCATGGTTCGAGGCTCTGTTCGGCTCCTGGTGGAGCCAGGATGCCATCGAAGAAGGACCCGAGTCTGTCGCTGTCTGCCCAGTGTCGCCTGCCTTCGACGATGACAAGTTCCACCTCGGCTCCCTGATCCCGAAGCGACTGCTCCAGGTCGATGGCATGCGACGGATCAACAATCGGGTCAGCACCGCCGTGAACGATCAGCACAGGGACAGCACCGGCGACACCTTCGGTCGGTGACATCAGGGTTGCCTCAGCGACACAGGACGACGACGGGTCACACCCCAGACGCTCTCGCATGATCGCCGGAACCTCGCTCCCGGATCTGCCATCGAAGTACGGCGTGGTGGGGTCGAGCAGACCGATCAGATTCGTTGGGGCGCCAACCAAGGCAACGGCTGAGATCGGGAGATCTCGCTGGCTCAACATGACGGCGAGATGCCCGCCTGCGGAGAACCCGAACACACCGAGACGCTCGGTGTCGAGATCCCAACGATCCCCTTCGGCGATCACGAAACGCACCGCAGCCTCAGCGCTGTCGACCGAGTCGTGCACCGTGCCTGGATCGAGCGCAAGCGCGTAGTTGGCTGACACCACGGCATAGCCCCGTTCGGTCCAGTCCCAGATCGGGATCGACCACGACTTGTCGCCTTCCACCCAACCTCCAGGATGGAAGTAGACGATGACCGGATGCGGCCCCTCCGTCGGTGGGGTGTAGACGTCGAGGACGTGTCGATCAGCTGGCCCGTAGCGAACCTCGAGATCCGCGATTGCAGCCACGTCGAGGGGAGAGCGCTGGTGCGGCGACGTGTCTCGACTCGCCCACGTCAACATGCCGAGACCAACGACCAACGCGGTCAGCAACACCGAGATCCGCCGATTCATGTCAAACGGTGCTTCAACCGCATCGCTGGCTTCTCGATCACGACGTAGGAGACGATCGCTGCGGCGAAGGAACCACCCCCGACGGCGACCACACGATGAACATCAGGGATCAGAGCTGTCGTGATGGCGAACATCGGGATGTGCCAGAGATAGAGCCCGTATGACAAGCGCCCAGCAAGACGAAGCGGCGCGATGCGAAGGGGCCCGAACATGGGATGCCCGACCGCCCCAGCGACCAACGCCAAGGACATCAACGTCACGGGGACGTATCCCATCTGGGGATGCCAGGCCTCATTGCCAGAAGGCAACAGCATCAAGACAGTGAGCCCGGCAAGGCCTACAGCGAGGAGGCGCTTGGCCATCGCCAGGTCGACGCGAGCCACGATCGCTGGGCTCGCCCCCAACCAAGCGCCGGCGAGAAGCAGAACGGCCCCGTGGGAGTGCGTGCTGTAGTAGAGCGTGAATCTCGAAACGCCGAAGGCGAACTGCAAGGCAGTGGTGACGGCGAAGAAGATCGACCCGACCAGGGCGAAGCGAGCGACAGCATCAGCACCCCAACGACGGATGATCGCAATCACGACCAGTGGCCAGATCACGTAGAACTGCTCTTCCACGCTCAGGGACCACAAGTGGCTGAACGGCCCGAAGTGCGTGCCGGTGAACACGTCGTTCCAGTTCGCGAGATAGGAAAGCGCCCAGAACGTTCGACCGCCCAATCCTTCTCGGAACCCGGTCGATTCGATCGTCACGGCGGCGAGCCAGACACCGGCAACCAACGTCAGGAGCGCAGGAAGCAGGCGCAGTCCTCGTCGGATGTAGAACGACTTCATCGAAATGGCGCCGTCGCGAGCGTGCTCGTCGATCAGCAGGCGGGTGATCAAGAAGCCACTGAGCAAGAAGAAGAGGTCGACGCCGATGTAGCCCCCGGAAATGCCGAACCAGCCCCCGTGATAGGCGATGACGATGAGAACGGCGATTCCTCGGAGTCCATCGAGTGACTCGATGTGCCCGAGCGCCGTCGGTCGTTTGGGCGCGACGGCAGTGCTCGCAGCCTCATGGGTTGTTGCGTTCGTGGATGCACTCGTGGATGCACTCGGCGCCATGGGTGTACATCGGCCGAACTGTCGACGATGTGACCCTGACCCTTTCTGGCATCCTTGACTCATGCCGAGCCGCATGACCGACACCGAAGCGCTGATGTGGAGCGTCGAGCAGAACCCCCAGCTCCGGTCGACCATGGGCGCCATTGCCATCGTCGATGGCACACCGAGCCTCGAACGCCTCCGAGCCACGATCGTCAAGGCCTTGCCATCGGTGCCTGCGTTGCGAGAACGCGTGCAACCCAGCGGTGTCCCCTTGGTCCCGCCAGAACGCGTGCTGGACAGAGATCTCGACCTCGACCACCACCTGCGCTCGGTCCGTCTGCCCTCCCCCGCCAGCATGGCGGCCCTCGAGTCACTGGCCTGCCGGATCATCAACGACCCCTTTGATCGTGACCGCCCGTTGTGGCAGATCACGATCGTGTCCGGCCTGCCTCGAAAACGGAGCGCCGTCGTGGTGAAGCTCCACCACTCGATTGCAGACGGACAGGGAGCAATGGGCCTTGCCGCTCACCTTCTGGAGTTCCAGCCCGAGGCTCCGGCACCCGAGATGGGCTCGGTGCAAGAAATTCTCGACACACTCGCCGCAGACTCGCCCCTCGACCCGAACCCGGCAAGCCTCGGGGACTCACTTCGATTCGGAGCTGAACGCATTGCCGGCTTCTTCAACGAAGCGGCCAACGCACTCGCCAGCCCGCAACGAGCAGCCGAAGCGGGCGCGACCGCCAAGCATCTCGCCGAACAGCTCCCTTCACAAGACGACACCGCACGCTCTCCCCTGTGGACGCAACGATCGGGCAATCGCCGGTTGGTCACCTACGCCGTGCCGCTCGATTCCCTCCGCTCTGCGGCCAGAGATCGCGACATCCGTCTGAACGAGTTGTTCGTTGCCGCCTGTGTCGACGCCGCTGTGCGGCAACACGACCGGGCCGACGTCGAACTTCCCGACGTACAGACATCAGTGGTCATCAGTACCCGCTCGACCGACGACGATGCGGCGAGCAACTCGTTCGTGCCGATCGCTGTGGGACTGCCGGGAACTGGCGCCGGCCTCGACGAACGACTGGGCGAGCTCCGTCGCCAGATCCAGGCCAAGCGAGACGATGTCGCCACCACTGCCGGAGCCCTCGGCGCATTCGGTGCGGTCGCCAACCTGCTTCCCGCCTCGGTCGCTGCATCGATCGCTCTACAACAAACGCGTCGTATCGACATCGCCACGAGCAACCTGCCCGGCCCTGCCATACCGCTGTGGATCGCTGGCACGAGGATCGTCTCGCTGCGCCCCGTCGGCCCCGTCGGCGGCACCGCGTTCAACGCGACGATGCTCTCGCTCGGCGACGAAGCGGCCTTTGGTATTCACATCGATCCCGCAACGGGTATCGATCCCGCCGCCCTCAAGGACGACATTCGGCTCGGCCTGCGCAACCTCGGCGTCACCGGGCTGAGGGCATAGCGCCCGCTCCGACGTCCGACTTCTCAGCGGCAGATTTCTCGCGGTTCTGCGCTGCCCATCCCCGGAACTCATAGGGTCGTGGCCATGACTGGCGAACCGCTGTCCTTCCCACGGCAACATGCCTCGACCCGCCGTTTCACCCTCGGCGCTCCGCGGAACACCGCCATCTCGCCTGACGGCACGACGGTGTACTTCCTTCGCTCCAAGCACGGATCAGACCCCGTGCTCTGTCTCTGGGCGATCGACATCACGTCGTCGACCGAGCGCCTGATCGTCGACCCTGCCGCGCTCGGCACCGCGTCAAACGAGCTCTCGGCTGCGGAACGAGCCCGACGAGAGCGCGCCCGTGAGAGTGCCTCTGGCATCGTCCGCTACAGCACCGATGCCGCTTGCACGACCGCGGTGATGGAAGTCGGCGGGTCGATCGTCGTCACCGAGCTGAGCACCGGTGATTCGACGATCATGCCGTGCGCCGACGGACTGTTCGACGCCCGCATCGACCCCACCGGTCGCTGGTGCGCCTACGTCGCTGGACAGTCGCTGCGCCTGCTCGATCTCGACAACGGCACCGACACCGAATTGGCCGCAGAGGAAGATGCTCTCGTCAGCTGGGGTCGTGCCGACTTCATCGCTGGCGAGGAGATGGGGCGAACTCGAGGCTTCTGGTGGGCACCGGACGGTTCGGGCCTGCTGGCCACCCGCGTCTGCGACCATGAGGTCACGCCGTGGTTCATTGCCGACCCGGCCAACCCCGGCACTGTCCCGAACGAGATCCGGTACCCGGCTGCTGGCACCACCAACGCCGACGTCCAACTGGCACACATCGCACTCGACGGCACCCGGACCTCGATCCCATGGCAGGAACGTGCCGAGGCTGACTCCTTCGAAGCTGACTCCTTCGAGGCTGACTCCTTCGAGGCTGACTCCTTCGAGTACTTGGCCGACATCGTCTGGTCGGCGGGCCATCCGCCCCTCGTTGTCCGCCAAACTCGGGACCAGCGCCTGGTGTCGATCGCATCGATCGATGTCAGCACCGGAACGGTCGCCGAGATCCAGACCATCTCTGACTCCACCTGGGTCGAGCTGATTCCCGGCTCTCCTTCATGGAGCGATCAGGGGCTACTCACCGTTGAAGACCGAGCCGATCTCGATCGCCGGGTGCTCTGCCTGAACGGCGAGGTCGTCTCAGCCGATGACCTGCATGTTCGGTCGATCGTGGCCCTCGACGGGAATCGCGTCATCGTCACCGCCTGGACCGAGTCGACCGAAGTCCACGTTGCCATCGTCGACCTCGACCGCCCCGGCGAAGCTGCTCGGTTGATCTCGACCGAGCCCGGTGTGCACAGCGCCACGGCCGCCGGCGAGATCATCGTGCTCACTTCCGCCACCCCGGCCAGCCCATCCATCGACGTCCGCGTGCTGATCGGCGGCGGCCCCGTCGCCATGATCACCAGCCACGTCGAGACGCCGGTCATCGCTGCGGAGCCCCGGTTCTTGCGACTGGGCGAGCGCTCACTCGCGGCGGCGCTCTTCCTACCGACCGATCACGACGGCGCCAGCCCGCTGCCGGTGCTGCTCGATCCGTACGGCGGCCCCCACGCCCAACGAGTCCTCAAGAACCACCTCGGCCATCTCACCTCCCAGTGGTTCGCCGACCAGGGTTTCGCTGTACTCGTCGTCGACAATCGCGGCACACCGGGCCGCGGTCCGGCCTTCGAGCGCGAGGTGTGGGGCGACCTCGCCGCCCCCGTGCTCGAGGACCAGATCGATGCTCTCGATGCAGTGGTCGAGCAGTTCCCCTTCCTCGATCTGACTCGGGTGGGCATCCGGGGTTGGAGTTTCGGCGGATACCTCGCTGCCCTGGCTGCAATGCGGGCCCCCGAACGGATCCACGCCGCCATCGCCGGCGCCCCGGTCACGGCGTGGGAGCTGTACGACACGCACTACACCGAGCGCTACCTCGGTCATCCCGACACGCACCCCTCTCACTACGCCAAGACGAGCTTGCTCAACGAGGCGGCATCGCTCGAAAAACCGCTGCTCCTGATCCATGGGCTCGCCGATGACAACGTCGTTGCCGCCCATACGTTGCAGCTGTCGAGCGCCCTGCTCGCCGCCGGTCGGGCGCACTCGGTCTTGCCGCTCAGCGGCGTCACCCACATGACGCCGCAAGAGGTCGTTGCCGAGAACTTGCTCCATCTGCAGAGGGACTTTCTGCTCGAACATCTCGGGACTCCTCCCGCGCCGCCGCGATTCGCGACATGATGACCGAGTTGTGCCCTCCCTCAACTCTCACGCAAACGTCGATGCGCATCGCCACCTTCACTCCTTCTGATGGCTGACGATCTGACCAAACTCGCTCCCACGCTGGAGTCGATCGGCTGGGATGCCGACCTCGACGCCTGGGTCAGCGAGCAGAATGCGGACAGCTACGGGCGGATCGCTCGGTCGTCTCGCGGGTTCTGCCTGGTCTTCACCGGAGGCGACGCCATTCTTGCGGCCTCGAGTTCGGTGCGATCGTCGTCGGACATGGCGCCGTCCACCGGCGACTACGTTGCCGTCGTCGACGATCCAGAAGACGGCCCGGTCGTATCGGCCATCGCTCCCCGTCGCACCTCACTCACCCGGCGGGCACCCGGCAAGGTCCCGGAGCCGCAAGTGCTGGCGGCCAACGTCGACGACGTCTTCGTGATGCACGGGCTCGATCGTCCGGTCAACCTGAACCGACTCGAGCGACAGCTCGTGATTGCCTGGGCCAGCGGTGCGTCGCCGGTTGTCTTGCTGACCAAGGCCGACGAGGTCAGCCACTCAGACGAGGCGGTCGAGAGCATCTCGGCGATCGCCCCCGACGTCGAGACCCTTGCGATCTCGACGGTGTCCGGCCGCAACATCGATCGAGTCAGCGAGCACTTCACCGGCTCTCGCACCATTGCGCTGCTCGGTCTCTCCGGTATTGGAAAGTCAACGTTGGTGAATGAGTTGTCCGGCGGTGAGGTGCAGCGCATCGGCGAGGTGCGCGCCACCGACAATCGCGGTCGCCACACCACCGTCACCCGAGACCTCGTTCCCCTGCCCGGTGGCGGAATCGTGATCGACACACCCGGTATCCGCGAGATCGGTTTGTGGCAAGCGCTGGATGGCTTGCACAAGACCTTCCCCGAGATCGCCGAGGCAGCGGCCGCTTGTCGCTTCGCCGATTGCCAGCACCGCAAGGAGCCGGGTTGTGGCGTCACCCAAGCCCGGGTCGAAGGACGCACCACCGATCGCCGGCTGGTGCACTGGGGCGAGCTGCATGCCGAGCTCGACCTCCAGAACGATCAGCTCGACGAGTTCGACCGTCGCGTCGAGAGCCGCAGCCGGGCAAACGCCGAGCGGCGACGCGACGGTGAACGGCCCCGCAAGGTCAACAAAGGCAAGAAGAAGGGCAAGCGGCGCTGAATGAGTGGACGGGATGCCCGTCTCATCTCCGACGATGAGTCATACTCGAACATCACAACAGATCAGGCACAGGAGATGGACATGACGGCAGTCCGCACCGCTCGAACCACAGGGTTCGCGCGAACCACAGAGATCGTGCGGAACGGGGCGATCGCATTGGCAGCAGTGGCACTGCTGGCGAGCTGCGGGCGCAACGCACCGGAAGAGGGCGCAACCACGCTCGAGGCCTCCATCTCACCGTCGTCGACCGTGGCGGTCATCACCACGCTGCCGCCCACGACCGTCCCGCCGCCCACCACGACGCCGGAGTACATCATCCAGCAGGGCGACTCGCTGTCGATCATTGCCGAGCGGTTCGGGGTGAGCACCCAGGACCTGGCGAACTTCAACGGCATCGAAGACGCCAACAGCATCCGGGTCGGTCAGAAGCTCACCATTCCTCCGACGACTGCCCCCAGCGCCGAGACCACCGAGACCACTGTCGCTGGCTGATCGCTCGTTGCCCTTCGGCGACGTCACTCATGCTCAGATTCCCAGCTCGGTGCTTCGTCGCGTGACATGAGCCATCGACTTTTTCCGAAATACGGAATACTTGATCGGATTTGTCGGGTTTACTACTGGCATGACAATTCGACTCGGCGATACCGCACCCGACTTCACCGCCCCCACCACGCAGGGCGAGTTCGCGTTCCATCAGTGGAAGGCCGACTCTTGGGCCGTTCTGTTCTCTCATCCGGCTGACTTCACGCCGGTGTGCACCACCGAACTCGGCGAAACAGCCAAGCTCAGCGAAGCATTCGCCGCCCGTAACACCAAGGCCATTGCCGTCAGTGTCGACACCGTGGCCAGCCACGACAGCTGGGTCGGAGACATCGAAGAGACCCAGGGAACTGCCGTCAACTTCCCGATCATCGGCGACCCCGACCGTGTCGTTGCCGACCTGTACGACATGATCCACCCGAACGCCGACAACACCATGACGGTTCGTTCGGTCTTCATCATCGATCCGGCCAACAAGGTGCGCCTCACCCTCACCTACCCAGCGTCGACGGGTCGCAACTTCGACGAGATCCTGCGCGTGATCGACTCGCTCCAACTCACCGACGCTCACAAGGTCGCCACCCCGGTGAACTGGCAGCAAGGTGACGACGTGATCGTCTCGCCGAAGCTCAGCGACGAAGACGCAACCGCGCTGTTCCCTGCCGGATTCACCACGGTGAAGCCGTACCTCCGGACCACGCCGCAACCGAACTGACAGCTGCACAGACGCTGGCAGGAAGGAATGCTCGGGCGGTCATTGTCAAACCCTGAGGGGTGAGACTTATGACCGCCCAACTATCCCCGATGTCCCCCAATGGACGGGCGTCCAAGCCGGTACACCTTCGCCGGTAAGACATCAACGGTGTGCCTGCGGGCACGCCCAAAGGGGAATGAAACATGAAGCTGGGACAGTTGCAAAAACTGCTCGCACTGCTGTTCTCGTTCGCTCTGATCGCTGCCGCCTGTGGTGGTAGCGATGAAAGCGCAACAGACAGCAACGACGACGAAGTGTCGTCTGAAGACACCACAGCCACCACGGCTGCTGACACCGAGGTCGAAGAGGTCGAGGTCGAGACCCGCACCTACGGCGGAGACATCATCGTCGGGCTCGAGTCCGAGTCCACAGGCCTGCGCCCGTGGGAAGACTCCTGCTCTTCACCTTGCTACAACATCATCAACTCGATCCACGACAAGCTGTTCGAGATCGACACCAACTTCGAGCCCCAGCCATTCTTGGCTGAGTCCTCCAGCGTCAACGCTGACTTCACCGAGTACGTCGTTGGCCTTCGTGCCGGCGTCACCTTCCACAACGGTGAAGCACTGACCGCACAGACCATCGTCGACATGTTCGCCATCCAGCAGACCGGCGCAACGTCGGCTGGTGCGATCGGACAGTCCAGCCTCGAGAGCGTTGCGGCCACCGGCGACCTCGAAGTCACCTACACCTTGAGCAAGCCGAACTCGGCGTTCCTCGCGTTCTTGACCCGTGCCCCCATCGGCATGGTGTTCGAGCCCGCAGCAGCAGCTGCTGATCCCGAGGGTTACAGCATCAACCCCGTGGGCACCGGCCCGTTCGTCATGGACTCACGCGATCTCGACAACGAGACCGTCGTGGTGAAGAACGACAACTGGTGGGGCACCGACCCCGAAGGCAACCCGCTTCCGTACCTGGACAGCGTCACCTTCCGTCCAATCCCCGATGAGACCACTCGTCTCGACTCGCTCCTTTCGGGCACCGTCGACGTCTTCCAGACGCTTCGCCAGGGCACGATCCGTGACGCGCTCGACCAAGATGGCATCGAGCTCATCCAGTTCCAGGGCAACAACACCGGTGGCGGTCACTTCAACACCGCCGTCGCACCGTATGACGACGTTCGTGTTCGTCGGGGTCTCATTCACTTGAACCCGCAGGACCGTGTCATCGACGCACTCGGCGGAACCGGCATCTCCCTGCCAGCCACCCAGTGGTTCAGCCCGGATTCCCCGTGGTACTCCGAGAAGGTCGCTGACGCTTGGCCGAAGTTCGACTTCGACGGCGGCGTTGCACTCCTCCAGGAATACGTCGACGATCCCGAGCGCTCTGACGGCAAGCCCGTTGGCGAAAAGATCGACGTCGAGCTCTCCTGCCCTCCAGATCCCACCCTCATCGCTTCGATGACCGTGATCGAGGAAGTCTGGACCGGTTCAGAGCTGGTCAACGTCACGCTGACCAACTTCGATCAGCAGACCCACATCAACAACGCACTCGGCGCACCGCCTGAGTTCACCGGCACCCACGGTGCTCACTGCTGGCGCTGGAGCTCCGACGACGATCCGTCGCTGAGCATCAACGCTGAAGTGACCCCGGGTAACCCCGCCACCGCCGAGCTCTTCGGAGTTCCCGGTGTCGTCTCCCCGACGAACTTCTCCAACTGGGCCAGCCAGACGGCATTCGAAGCATCGATCGCCGCAACCCAGACCGATGACTTCGACACGCGCTACGCGCTGTACGAGAGCATCATGATGGAGATGGCCACCGAGGTTCCTCTGTGGTACTCCGGTCACACCGCCACCGCATTCGGCACCACGCCGAACGTCGTTGGTCTCATTGGTTGGCACCTGCCTTCCGGTGAACTCGGCGCCGGCATCCCCGCCGTCGAAGGTCG
>JAULCF011071222.1:0-16049 GCA_032361265.1 Devaleraea mollis
GCAAACGCGAAAATGCTAAGCTGCCGTAGGCCTCAGCTACGCGATAGTGTAGATGCCCCTGCCTCGGACTAGTTTCCAGAGAGCAGTGATATTTATAAAAACCTTTTTAAAAACTCACAGGCTGCTCTTGATGAAAGAAACCTTAAAAATATTCTTTCATCAAGAGAAGCATGTGATTGGCCGAACTCGCCCCAATATTGAAATATTTTCCAAAAAAAAAGGGGAAAAACCAAAGAAAACCAAAAACCGAAGAAAAATCCTTCAAAACAGCCTCTAGAAAACCAATAAAAACCAATTGGTTTTCTGGTTTCTGGTTTTCTTTGGTTTTAAGGTATAAACCTCTGCAACTATGTCGCACTGGCTCATTTTGCGGGTAATTGAAAGGAGAGCAGAGCGCTGTCCACCGATTGTATGGCCGTGTCTTTTGTTACATACTTATATCAATTTTAGTATCTGCGGGTCGTCCTTTTTGCGGCCAATATTCCGCTTTTTCACCCCTGCTGGGGTAGAATCCAAAAACAAACTCAAAAACTGATTGGAAATGGGGTTATTTTTCACCCCGATCCACCCTTTCACTCAATCTCCTTCTCTGTGCAGCTTTGCAAGCCTTCCTCATCGCGCCTGGCCCGGCGCTCGCCAAGACCTAGGTTGAAATGCCCAGAATTACTGCTGATTAGTATGCGCACACGTGCACGCTTTTGTAAAAGCCTCAATAAAATACAAAAGAATTTCTACGAGACGTCCAGAGCGATAACTCCGGTTGAAGTCACCTAAATTGCATACACGCGTATACTACGTCATGGCGCGATCGCGCCGCGCACCCTGACACGCGCTTTTTCGCTGGCAGCGTGGCATGACCCGTCGTCGACCGTTCGATACGCTGCAGCGCCGCGCTGTATCTTGTGCTTAGTGCGGGTCGTCACGGGAGAGCCACGTTCCACCATGGGAAAATATACACTCGCACCCGCGTGGCGATACAAGAAGGCCACACCCACGGAAAGTTGTCCCGCAGGTTGCAAACTTGCGGAACAACTGACGTAGTGCGCCCGTTTTATATGAAGATCCGCCGAGCAAATGAGTCGACGTCGGCGGCGGAGACCAAATGTCGCAATGGGTGAACCCAATCACATGCGTTTACTCACGCGGCCGCCTTGGAAGCGACCGGGGGTACGTGCATGTAAAATCTCTACACGAACGATGCATCGTTCATGGGCAGAAACATGTTTTTGCGATGCGCTATCGTGCTCTGGCAACGCCGATGGGCAGAAACATGTTTTTGCGGTGCGCTATCATGCTCTGGCAACGCCGAAATATCGGTACTGGCGCCACGATGAACCTTCGAGTTGGTGATTGACCGAAAAAATGGCTTCGACTGTGCCATTGTGACAGTGACAGTTTTTTGGCCTGGAAAAACAGGTAGTTATAAGGGTGTCCCACGCAAAAACTAGGTCGCACTCATCGCTTCGAAACACACGAAGTTTCAATGGCCAAGAAAACCGTTATCATTGCTCTGCTCAGAGAATCAGCATCTTTCCAACGCCGTATTGCAATCCAAAATCGGAAAAGATGATCATCCATTTTTTCTTCCTCAGGAATGGCCGAAAATTCCTGTTGTTGAGCGGCGATTTGACAGGTAAATAGAGTCAAGATTGCCATTACGACGTAACCTAAATTCCCAATGGGTTACTGTTCAGAACTCTGCATAAGCGATTAGCACTAAAGTTGCTGCGGCTAAGTACACTTTAACGTCGAAATCTGGGGGGAGGAGGGGGGTAGTGGTTGATTATGGGCTGCAGCATTGGCCGGGGAGAAGTATGATATATGAGAGCAGGCTGCACACGTTCTGCAATAAATGAAGTTTTTAAAAGTGTGTGTAAAGTGCATTTTAGAGCTATAAAATGTCAGAAAGTGCCGAAATACGAAGGTTCGGTCGAAAGTGAAGCACGTGTAGGAGGCTCTGGACGTGACTGGGAACCAAGAGGCGGAAGTTACAATCGATCGAATGATCCGAGCGGCCGAATTTTCAATCGAAGTCCAATCGCCCCCGGGGGCGATGGGAATTCGATCTATTGAAACTTCGGCCACTCGGAATTCGATCGAATTGGAAGAGACTAGTTAGCGAGCAACAATAATTCGAGTATTGAGGCGTGATAAGGATAGGGCGTTGGTGTGGAACTCTGCGTGGAGGAGGGGGGTATTGGTAACTGGTTGGACATCAGCAGTTGACGGAGGACTAGTGGTCTCTGAGAGAAAGCTGCACATGATCTGCAATGTATGAGAATTTTAAAAGTATGTGAAGAGGGTAATTTACGGTTATAGAAGGTCGGAAAGTGATGAAAAACGAGGGTTCGGTCGAAAGTAGAACATGTGTAGGAGCTCCTACTGAGCCTAGGCTCTGAACATGACTGTCATGAGCAACGCGCAGAAGGTGGTGCGAAAGGCTTCGGTAGAGAGAGATGTGTCAGTGTCGTGGCAACTCTACGGCCACTGCGATAGAGTTGTTGCTCTCAGGAGGAAGACGTGCCAGTGTTGGCTTGGCTGCTCATTTCCTCCTGTGGCCCAAGGTGAGTATATAATGTAATCACCCGAGTTTATTCTTTGGCTGTCGAATACGGCGCTCAGAGCACTATCTATTAGTATGCTATGAGACTGTCTAAAACTCGGTCGTTTTGCGCACTCACGGCGAGTGACGCAATACTCGTGTGTGAGCCAATGCTAGCAGTGACGTCATTGATGACTTCACTTTAAGTACAACGACTGGGCGTGCTATCACGCTGCCGGTACAGCAGTGCATCCAGCTAGCTTGGCTTAGTGAAGTGCTAGTCTGAAGCTAGCGACACTGTGAGGGTAGTGGTAGCAGCATTAGTCACAGCTCTCAGGGTTAGGTCCATTTCGCAGTTGTTTTTGACAGGCTTGCTCAAATACTTCGGCTTAAACTCAGTGGTTTTTAGGTATGTGCTGCATTTAAAAATGCGGCGGTTGTCACGTGGTCCCTCTCGATTGAATTGAAAAGTTCTAGGAGCCGGATCGGTACATCCGCAGCGAGGAACGGAGCCCTTCCCATTTGTCGTCACCCGGGAATCCGACCCAACTTACCAAAACGGCAAAGCTTCGACGCGATGACCGTCGCACTTCCATAAATTCTTCTACTAGGTAGAGAATGTCTTGTTTCAAGGTCAGGTGCTTTTTAGACCATCTGTGACATCCCATGTGGCTGAATTATAGAACTTCAGACGCAACAAGTGGATGTCCACTACCTTATCGTCCACGAGGTTTTGAAGTTTTGCAAAAATGGGCGAAGTAAAACCTAGCACCCTCGCCTGCCCTGTCCATGTGACTGTGAGCTTATTCACCTTTTGTGGTTGTGGGAATCCAATTAGCACAAAGTCACCGACATCAAATTTGATTATGCTGGCATTTGTGGTCTTATTGGGTCGCCTAACCCCAGCAGCCCTCTTTGCTTTAGAGGCTGCAGATACACCACATGCTACAGTTACACCACTTCCACTGTCCTATTGTTTTGAGTACGATAGGCAGAGGTTCAGTGGTGTCTCGTTCCAAGTGGAGCCGCGAGCCTCGTTATTACTTCGTTTTTAAGTGGCTTCCCTGGTCTGAGACCCAGGTTTTATGGACTCCGACATTGCTGGTCCAAACCTTCAGAGCTTCCACCACACTGTCCGTGTCACATTTGCGGGGTTTTCCAAGCCATAAAAAGCTGCTGTAATCATCCTTGAGAATGGGGATGAACATTCCGTTCTTTTCGCCCTCTGGCATGTAGATGTAATCGAAATGCAGGATTTCGTTAGGCTTGCTCGCGTGCAGCGTATGATAATGCCCGCGAGTAACTCCAATTTGCCTTTTAATCGCTTGACAGTGCTGCAAGCATTTGTTAACAAATGTCTTGATGTCATCGCCAATACCTTTCCACGTGAATTTGTCTTTCACGTGGTTCGAGGTGACGGCCTGGCCTCTCCCGGGCAACATTGGCTCATGATCAACCAATTTATTTTGATTTGAGTCGCCTTTGAGGAACATAGATCTTTCCGTCTCGAAGCTGGTATCCGTTTGAAGCCTTGCTGTTTACGGCGAACAAAGTTTCTTCAGCTGGTAGCATAGCGTTTTGAGCCTATTTGATCTTGTTCAATATCGCGTCTTTGTCAAAAGTCTGGGAACATACATCCGGGATAGGTGCGTAGAGTCTGCGCACTTTTTGAGTAGCGTTCCAGCGTGCCATAAGATCAAGGAAGTAGTTCAAATCCCAAGGCACGTGGCTCACTACATACTCACAAATTTTGAGAGTATGAGTGCCCAGCTCTGTATCTTAGACACCAAATATGCGGGCATATTTGGATGAGTCTTCAAAGGGTCGAAAATAGAAAGGAGGTTGCGTTGATCTGTGTAGATGCTCGTCAGGGTGCAGGCGCTATAGTAGTTCGTCTGTTCCATGGAGCTGACCATGACAAAAGCCCCATTTTCACAGATTGACAATCCCGACATGTCAAGGATAAGGCGCCGCTGACGAAAGCTAACTGCTCGTGGAGTTGCTCTGCTTCAGGCTTTGACGCAACCGCTTTGCGGATTTACGTCAGAACACCGGTCCGGCAATTATCTGCGGCATCGGGTTTCATGCAAAGCCTCTTCTCAGGATCCATATGGCAAAGCGTGACTCGCTCGGCGATGAGCAGCATGATAGGCTGAAAGCAATTTTGGATAGCTGGGGTCCATATGTCAGACCCAATCTTCACTTTTTCTCGCGCATTAAGTTTAGAACCATGCCGTTTTGGTAAGGTCAACAGTAGGGCTTGCAAAGGACCAAGGTTTTTACTATACTCCGGCATACCCTTGCGCATCAAATATATCGGTACGTAAAATTGCTGAAGATCTCCGGCTGTATCGGGCATCGGCATGGAGAGCAGCCCGTCGATTAGACGGGGATCAAGTGTGATGCCTGTCGTTGTAATAACTCTACCGCACCCTTTTGACTTTTGTGTTACGAAAATTCACTTACCCGGGCTTATGGTGAAGTTGTAAGCTCGGCAGAGCCCAAGGAAGTTTTTCATTAGTTCCATGAGCTCGGCGAAAGTGGTTGCGTGGGGCAGCCAATCACCGAGCCAGATAAGATATTTTTCGGAAATATCCTTAACAGCCTCAGTGGCTCCCACCTGCAAATAAATACGAGAGAGAGATTCTGGCACCTTGCAGAAAGCGGAGTGGCTCATACAGCGTATGAGAGTCCGCTCCTCTGAATGTAAGCTTGTTCATTTCCTCAGGATGTATGCTTAGTTGAAAGTAAGCATGGGGCATGTGCCACAACAATTTGTGTTAAGAAATGTCCTTTCTGGGAATGGAGGAACATAATCTCCATATTGGCATGGGCCTTTCGTCCTTGATCGTTGCATAATTCATCGGTCTATGGTCCGTTGTCATGCGAAACATGGCATGTGGAGCCTTATAGACGAGGAGTGGGGAGGCAACCCATTCGGAGCTTTGAAATGGGCGGACTATGTTTTCACCTGCAAGTCCTGCGCACTTTTCCAACAAAATATCTTGTTTTTGTGGCGGATATTACCTAGCTCTGCTTTGCACAGGCTTGGATCCGTTCTTTAGAGTAATGCGGATATCATCGATGTTGCAGGGAGTTCTACCAGCTAGTTTTGAAGAAAACACAGAACACTATTTATTTATTTGGTAATCTACCTGTGCCTCAGCGTTGCTTCGGATCTGCTTCTTATAAAATTTCTCAGCTCTATAGCAATTGATTAGATCCTAGGCTCTATTTATCATAGCGCACACTAGAGCCTATTCCTCCTTAGGGTAAATGTTTCCTTAGTTAGGCATGGTGCGTTCTCTTCCAATGCGTCTGCTTCATCAAGCGGTGCTAGCGGATTTATCTTGATTGAGACGTAATCGCCGGCCTAATTCATATAGTGGACTCGGCGTACCTTTGATGCGTCCTGAACCTCAACTTTGACGTCGAATTTCAGCCCGTTTTTCTTTGCATAAATCGTAGCCAGATGCGACCTGATATTAAAACCAACTTCATCAGTGCAGGGCAGGCCGAGCATCTTCCCGTCTGCTTTCTCATGGTGATACAGCTGAATATTTTTGAAATCCACAGGCCTTTCAGCTGTGGCTAGCCGCAAGGTACATAGTGTGACTATCACCGTGGCTGTTTCTGATGCAGAACCGAAGTCGATTTTCATTGTTTAAGGCGCCGCTGTATCCTTAATTGTGTAAAAAATGCCGGCTATTTAAAACTCTTTGAGACAACTGCGGCCAAGCAGATTCACGTCAGATGATGTATAAATAATACATGGTGCGCTTGCTTTGTGAATCTGTTGTTCAGGTGAAGCTTAGCTTGCATCTGCCGTCTCTTTGTGGAAGGCTTTTTCAGAGTGAAAGACTTCGGAAATTACCTTGCCTTTGTCATTGGTGACAAAGGTCGTAAGATTTTTGTTTCCCAGAGCCTCTTTTCGAGTGATTGAGTAAGGGCGCTTGCGTACTCGTGCCACAATCCGTGCGGGGACTACGTTCGCAGAGGGATCCTCTAGATCGATCGGAGCTCTGACTTCTTTTTTGAAATCGGCCAACTTTTGTTCTTCATTGGAGAAGTATGTGTCCTCTTGGCGATTCCCATTTGACCTTGGCTTATCCATCGTACTGCTGCAAGTAGCATAGTAAGGAGCGGCACCGTCGCCTTCTGTCTCTTTACCGACCTGGTGTGCGTAGTTGTCACAGTTTTGCTCCCGTATGCGCTCTTCAGCCTCTGCCCAAGTGCCCCACGTGCTTTACCTGGCGAGGTAGCTCGCCATTGGAGGACAGTCGCAGTCAAAATGTTTGATTCCAGGACATGCATCTTTGTTGATACACATCGGGGGATCCTGCGGGATGAGTACTTGGCGGTGGGGGTACTTAAACTGGGACTTGGCATTGTGCGGGTCTTTGCCTACCACCTCTACCACGGAGTCGCGGCGCCAGTCTCGCATTTTGTAAAGAAACTTCCTCTTAGTCCGTGTGTCGCCAAAACAGCGGCGCACGCGCGATACTCTCTGAGATCCACCGCGACCTCTGGTATCTACGCGTCCAGATCCTCCTCTTCCTTGTTCGCCCTGGAAGGGCAGGCCTTTTCCTGCGACACGGCCTCTGCCGGCGTCGTCAACTCGACGTTTTGTTTGCGTCGGAGTTTTCTGCAATGCAGGGGTAGGAATAACGAGACCTTGGCTACCTCTAGCATGTGGCTCGACGTGATGGAGTCCACCACTGTACCCTCATCTTTGCTGACGTAAGGTGTAACCGCTTCCTCAACCATACCCTGTGAAGGCAGCATGACCGCGCCCTCGTGAAGGGTACTGGCTCAGGCTGGCTCCGTTGTTGCTGTTAGCGACTTTGTCATTTGGCTCGTTCGTCTTGCCCTTTCTGCCCATATCGTCAGCCTCATCGCGCAAAAATATCACACCAGGTATCTAATTCGTCTTTCATTGGCACCGCCTCAGAGATCACTTTAGCACGATGCATTACAGTAAAGTGACTTATTCCCATATTTTCAGGGTGAAATTTTTCATGCCAGTAAGAAAATGATTCGGTTTCGATATTTGATGTTCATAACTTGTAAAATGCAGTACTGTCCGGGACGATGAGCCTCCTATCGTTTTTCTCCCTCGCACCGTCAAGTACGGACTACTTGACAGTCAAGGGTGCAGTCATACGAAAAGTCCCGCATAGCACAGAATGCACTAAGTTAATTTTTCGGCTTTGACCAACGTGAGTCTGATAGTTCCGGTCCCGTTGCCAGTCCCTTTCCAGTGCAAAGTAAAAGACTCTTTTGTGTCCACTCTGTGGGGCGTCAAATTGTTGCGGCAGGAACTATGATTTTATCTTTTGTCAAAGGTGAATATTCGGTGTGGCCACGATGCCGGACCGCATCTTCTGAACCGTAAATTTTACATAACGTAGCCGGTGGACATCAAAAAAAGAAAATCTAATTGTAGGAAGGATGTTTTTGTCAAAGAGCGCGACCTGAAAAAAGCAGTTTCTACCTCAGGTCATAAAAGTAGCGGCAGGGCACCCGTAGAAGTGAGATGCAGCAATCCGTCGCATTTCAAAAGCTGGATATGTTTCACTGCGGATTCTTGGCAAGAAACCCACATCGAAGTGCGAAGGAATGATGATGCCATCACTTGGCGGAGGGAGTTCCAGCGAGCAATTATATTAAATTTGCTCGATGCGAATCGATTCAAACCGCCTACTATGCAAAATCTCTCCGCCAATCGATAGTTTCAATCTTAGCCATGTCGTTTCCATCAATCTACGTGGAGGAAACTTCGCAGCGCTGTGGCCACGCGTTGAGGCATGATACAGCAATAAGCACCACTCAGAAAGCAGCGGGAAACTGAACGAGGGAGACATAATGATCCAAGCACTTGGCGGAGGGAGCAATGGCGAGCACTTTCGTTGAAATTGCTTGCGCCAGAAGCTTGTAGCTTCAGCAAACTCTCTCCGCCAAGCGATTAATTTAAGCTAAGCCACGATATCACCATCAACTGACGCGGAGAGAAGGGCGCCATTCCATGGCAGTGCGACGAGGAATGGTCAAGCTTTCCATACCAATGAGAAAAGTTTGCGAAGGGAGGCATGGAAAGTTTTCCGAAAACTCTGTCTGAACTTTACTTTACACACATCTTCATCGAAAATATGACGAAAGGCACTAGCGAGCGTTTCTATTGCTCATTCCTGTAAATAGATGGTAGACGCCTCGAACAAAAAACTTGAGACAGTCAACGCATCGCCCTTGTCGGCGTCAGCTCGCGCTCGAAACATCTTGCTCCTCACGAACGACGCCAAGCTCTCGCCGTCATTCTCCTTGTCGCCATTACTGTTCTAGATGCCGAAATAGGTAGCCAGATGACTCAAAACCAAACTCCACCGCTTCCGCTGCCGGACAGGCGTCGGCTTCACCCGATTGTCGACCTCAAATCGTAACTCGGCGAAGACCTCTTCCCATGCAACGACGGCATGCCTCCACACCCTCAATCCGAACGACGACGGCCTCCGGATACCCCATCCCACTCTCTTCCTCCCGCACTTGCGGGGCCACTGCGCGAACTCAGCGACAGCTCGTCAAGCCATCGCGGCGAGCACGGCGTCGTGCTCGGACTAAGCAGCGAAAACTTTGCCGCTTCGCCCCTGGCATACCACGCCGTCACTCAGAAATTAATTCTGAGAGTTGGCTGTCGCGCCCGCATGCTGTGATATTTTGACCTCATATTGCGCCACGGGCGTGCTGACGAATCTTGCCTCCTCTCGCGCTATGCAGTATCCGTTCCTGGCCTCGGACAGACGTAAGCTGTGTTGTCTGACGAGTCGAGTCAACTGCATGGGATCGAAACAACATAATGACGGTGTGGCACACTCTGACACAAATTTGATCGAAAAACAATCAAATTCTGCCATTTTTGTAACGTGAAAGTTTTCATGACTGTATGGAAATGAACTTTTTTTCATAATCGGCATCTTTAACTTCTGCGATGCAGCATGTCACGATGCAGGAGGCTTTACCCGTTGCTTTTCCACTACCGACCACGACGGCGCACAACAAGCCCGGTAAGGGCGCAGTCTTCTCAAACGTGCTGACACAAATTGCTCATAAAAATGCCTCGTTTTCGCTGCAATTACGTGATACTAACACCAGCAGTGCAAAGGCAATGCAAAGTACCTGCGAACAGTAAAAGTCTCTTTCGAGCACAAACCTTAAGTGTGAAATTTTAGCTGCGTGGCCTCTGATAAAGTTTACCGAGAAATGTGTCTATATCCGCTTCACAGCGTTTCAACGCTTCATCTCCTCAAATCCAATCTTCGCGTCTCGTAGCTGCTGAGCAGCAAGCTATCGTTCGCTATGGAAAAGATGGCCAAAGCTGGCCCAGGACGAACAAGTAGTGCCGTCGATTGGTTGTTTGAGCTGGGGGAAGCATTTATGTTAAACTTTCTGACTGTTCGGTTTCTTTCTTACGAAAGTATTGATCATTTTAAGACACCAAGCAATAAGCATAGCAAACCCGTTTTTCCGCAATCAGCTATCTTTGCGATTTCACTCTCTCTCTATTAAGGCTAAACCAGGACGATCAGAAATTGCCATCGCTTGGTGGAGGGGGCCTAGCGAAGCATTTCTGTCGAATTTGCTTTTCATGATGACTTATCACGCGTTCTCTAGGCACCCTCTGCCAAGCATGTTATGGCGAAGCCTTGTTTAAGTCATCAGCCAACGTCGAAAAGATGTCACCAGCCAACGTTGAAAGACCTGCGCTAATCCATGGCGCCTGACACAGCAATCCCCTCACGGAGAAAGCTTCTTCTTCTGCAGTATCCTAGCGTAAAACCAACGGAGGTAAGCCTCCCAGGAGGTGTCTGTATTCACTTGACAGAGAGTGGATAAGCAAGCCTTTATGTTTAAATTGCCAGCTGCTAGGGTTTGCAAGCTATCAAAAAACACATTGCGCCGCTGATGCCGACTCCCTTTGCACCGCTGATTCCAACGCCCTTTGCGTCGCAGAGGACGACGCCCATTGCGCAACTGGCACCGAAGCCCTCTGCGCCGCTGGCGTCGACGGCATTTTTGCCACTGACGTTCACGCCGTGAACCCCGCTGAAGCCGACGCCCTTCCCGCCGCTGAAGTCGACGCCCTTTGCGCCGCCGGCGCCCTTTGCACCGCCGACGCCGACGTCATTCGCACCGCTGAACTTCCCAAGCCGTTAAATCAGCTGTGTAGCACAAGGCAGCGCACTAGGAGAAGTCCAGCTCAACGTACTGACGTCATTCCAGCAGGCCTGTCGTGGAAATTAGCGCTTACGCGCTATCAATCCCTTTCTTTACGGGCATAGATATTTTCCACGACTGGCCTGCTTAAGCTGCTCTCTCCCTCGTTTTAAGCGTATCTGCTATTAGGACCTCACCCAGTTTAGGCCATTTTCCCATTTCGGAAAGAGAATCTCCCCATCATCAACCAAAACCTATCGCAACAATATACAAAAAAATAAGTGTGCCCACAACAACACTGGCCGCCGCCTTTCCTCTGCGCGCGGAGAAGGGAAAATAATGACTCGGCATTCTCGCGAGAGTATTGACAAAACCAAAAAATGATCTTTAGGACCCCAGGGCCTGGGGCCCAGGCGGCTACCCCGTAGTAGTTTAATAAAATAATATGTTCTTTCATTTTTCACCGAAATACAATTTCAACAAACATTTATGTTACTAGTTACACAAAACGATTTGTGTCACTAGAAACATAAATATTTGTCGAAATTGTATTTTGGCGAAAACGTAATATTATGTAATGACATGTATGTCTCATGTATGTGCACTGCAGTCAATACACTGACTTATTAACATTTGGATACTATTTGGTTTCTCGAATAGGACGCTGCGAGTTAACCGCATCGCACGAGGAGCGACGATTTCCTGTCGTCTCCCCTAAGCTTAACACCGAAGCCAGCGAGTGAATTAAACCTTATTGGCTCCACTCAAAAGCAGTTCCTTTTACTCGTCCAGCACTGACCGACAAATCCTACCGACAGGACGGCCGTCAAAGACTTCTTGATAAACTATTACCGCATCATTCTCCAGCGACAGTTGCGGGCTGTAGCCAGCATGACTTACTCGACAGCATGACTCACTCAACAGGCGCCGACTTGCATACAACCCGCCTCACAAGCTGACTCACACGATCCATTCCGATGCCTCGTCCACCTCCCCAACACGCATTGGCAACATATCAGAAACAGAAAGCATCCCGCCTCACTGCAAGTAACCCAGAGAAAAGCTGCCACTCATCCACCGCCGCACTTTCCGACTCCACGCGCGAGTTACATAAACGCTCCGAAATTGAGCCTCGCTGATGACGATGTTCGCTATTTACGGCGTGGACCGCGCTGGAGTCGCGCGCGGGGCGTAGGCGCGGGGCTTAGGCACTGGTCGTAAGCGCCGCGTGTAGGCGCGGAGAGAAGGCGCTGGGCGTCGGCGCGGAGTGTAGTCGCCGGGCGTCGGCGCCGGGTGTAGACTACGGGTGCACGCGCCGGGCGTCGGAGTGGGACGTAGGCGCTGGGCATCGACGGGAGCCGTCGGCGTGGGTTGTCGGCCCGGGTCGTAGGATCGGGTCGTTGGCGCGGGTCGTAGGCGCGGGTCGTAGGCGCGGATCGTAGGCGCGAGTCGTAGGCGCGACGGGAGTAGGCGCGGATAGTGGGCGCGGGTCATAGCCGCCGGATGTCGGCGTCGGGTGTCGGCGTCGGGCGTCGGCGCAGGTCGTTGGCGACGCAGGTCTTAGGCGCTGGGCATCGGCGTGGGGTGTAGGCGCCGGACTTCGGCGCGGATGTAGACGCCGGGGCGTTGGCGCGAGGAGTAGGCGTGGGTCGTCGGCGCGGGTCGTAGATTTGGGTCGTAGGCGCAGGACGTTGGCGCCGGGCGTTGGCGTCGGGATTAGACGTCTGGCGTAGGCGCAGGACGTTCGCGCAGGACGTTTGCGCAGGGAATCGGCGCGGTGTGTAGGCACCACCGGACTTCAGCGCGGGTGTAGGTGTCGGAGATTTGGCGCGGGGAGTAGGCGCGGGACGTCGGAACGGGTCATCGGCGCGGGTCGCCGATGGAGGACGCCGGCGCGGGTCGTCGGCGCGGGTTGTCGGAGCGGGGCGTAGGTGCCGGACGTCAGCGCCAGGCGTAGGATCTGGGTATCAGCGGAGGTTGTAGGCAAAAGGCGTCGGCGCGGAGTGTAGGCGCAGGGCGTCAGAGCAGTGTAGGCGCGGAGCGTAGGTGCAGGATGTCGGCGAGGCGCGTGGGCGCTGGGCGTCGGCGCGGGGCACGCGGAAAAACGTGTCGACGCGGGTCTGGTCAGCGCGGGGCGCTGGTGTGGGGCGTTACTGGTGAGATCGATTGTGCAAAAATAAGTGAAGAGCAGTCCGGCTTTCAAGAAATCACAATCGCTTCTGTCGACACTTTTCACATGTGTATTGCAATAAAGCTAAAAGTTCGCTTTGTCTTTTAACAGCCAGATCGTGTAAGAGCGTTTGGTTTTTTGGCTGATTTTTAGGAAGAAAAAACATTTAAACATGCGTACGTGCTCCGATTTTGGATCGCGAGACGGCGTTGGAAAGCTACTGATTCCGTGTATTGCACTGTGCATTTGTTTCTCGTCCAATCAGTGTAGCGCATGAAAAAGGGCGCGGAAAGTGACCTACTTTGACGGGGTACCCCCTCCTGGAGCACATTTCAGCGGGCCATACTGTGATAGCATCACAATAGTTTTTTGCAGCGAACAAATTGGCCAAGACCTTTGCTTCGAATCCATCATTTCTGAAGGCTCTCGTCGTCTAAACGTGAATGGCTCTTATCGTAGCGCCCATCTAAGCTGCCCAGATAAGCCCAAATGACAGCAACAATAAAATCCCGACCGCAGTATCCTGCTGCTTCGGTGATGCAATAGCGCTCTGTGTCATTAAACAGTCTCTGTCTAGTGCATCTCCAACATCGTAGCCAATGCTATTGTCTAGACATGTCGCACCGCCTTCTGCGTCAAACAGTATCCTACTCTAAGCATTCTCATTAGGGCGGCGAAGCCTAGACGTCGCCCACGACGCGCGCGGCAGAATCTCCGAGAGAGTCGAGACGACGCCGTTACGACGGCTGCGAAGACTAGCGCGCAGCTGAGGAAGATGCGCCGGGGCACATAGATGGACACGGTGGCGAATGCAGAGGGTGAAATGGCAGCACCGGCGCAGAGGCCGTCACTCGCCCGCACGCGAACGATAGTCCGCGTGTGGGCGAGTAACGGCCTCGGCAGCCGCAGCGGTGGGAGGTATTACGACAGCTGCTGCTTCGAGTCGCCCGCGGCTCTCTCGGCCGCCTCGACTCTGCCGACGTCCCGAGCGTCGTGCGCGCAACAGCGACTGATTCATAACCGTGGTGTCAACTTGCGCCCGCAGTATTAGCAAGAGAGTTGATTTTTTTACTTTATTAGCAAGGGGCGGACCTTCCCCATGATGCATGGCAGAGCGCGGCAGAAATGCAGATTCTTCCACGCTTCATGTTTTTTTCTGTCTCATACTGTCTCATTTGGCTTTGCAAAGTGGAAGGATGGACAACCCTAAAAATAAAGATGCTGTTTATGAGTATTTAAAAGGGCAGATGCTACCTCATCAGGGGGCCCCTCTGTGGAAGACATGCCATTTTTGGCCCGACCACGATGCACAAAAATCCAATTTTTCATACAAAGAAGGACGCGGCCGGAAAATCTGAGGACCTTGTGCAATGGTCCAAAGAATTTCGCGTCGAACGAGCTTTTCCGCGACAAAATCGGTGGACGTGCGCATGTTAATTTTTTTAGCTTCCTCAAAGAAACCCCACGCTCTTACACGATTTGGCTGTGAAGACTATTAGTTAAAATTAAACACTTTTCGCTTATTTTGCAAAACGCACGTTTCGCTAATTTTGCAAAACGCACTTTGCACCAAAAAAAAAGTGCGGAAAAAAAGCGCAATCCGCTGGATTTAAAATAAGTTATTTGAAAATTGACTTCGTGTTTTACGCACAATACGCTTTACACAATATATTATTATATTTTAATAAATATTATTATTATATAACTACTCACGAACGCTAAGTAGGGTAACCACTCAACCTGTCTCTGACAAAGAACGATCCTCCATTCAACGGACCACAATGAGCGGAGTGCTTGATCTTGACTTCACCGGGGAGCCTATTATTCCTGAAAGCCTCAACATCTATTTTGCAACTCTTCTCGCCTTTTGCGTCTTCACACTTCGGAAAATCAGCCACTACCTCAAACAAGTTCTTGTCTGCAGAAGGATCTGACAATATTTCAAATGCAGTTGGACCGTTCCAAGGCGAGTTTGCTCCGGCACCCTCCGATGAGTTCGGTCGTTTAATATCCATACCTGATCCAACAGTACCAAATAGAGCGGCAACATTACAGCGCTGAGATACTTCCGACACTCGAAGGGGTCTGTCATTATTAATTCCCCCAAGCGTGGGTATGTTCTTATCCTCAGAATCAATACATGGTGAGAGGACCAATCTGACCTTGGGTTCTGCACAGTTTTCGCTACTCCCGCCTGCCCGTCTTAAAAGCTTCGCCTTTTCTTCGTTTGTGCACGGAAAATGTATTCCAATTACGCACCAAAACTATCGCTGGCGTCAAAGAGAGGACGCCTGTGCTCTTCTGAACTTATTTCGGGGGACGTCTCTTCGCGAATATTTGACCCCTCACAACCGACGAAGTGGAAACGATTAGTCCGCACGATGGAACCAATAACAACTCTTCGTGCGCGAGCACCAGTTTCTCCGAATCGACTTTGAGATAGTACGTACTGGTCTGAGAGTTTTTCTCGATCAAGACAAATAATGCTTTGGAACGTAAATGATGACGAACTTGGATTAAAATCATCAGCTCGTAGGAAGGAACTTTTAAGTCCTGCTTCGTGCGCAACTTCCAGAGATTGAAAAGGCAAGAACTGCAGGCCACTTGATCTCAGCGAAACCTTCCAAACTTCCCTAACTGGCGGCAAGGCACTGTACTCTTCGAGTAACGGTCCCGAAACAACGCTTTTACCATTCCTTCTCGAGAAAGCTGGAACAAATTCATTCAATCCCACCAGGTTATTGATCTCTAGTCGAATTGCGTCAGTCAAACCACTTTCAAGAGCTTCATTGTAGGCTTTATCACCTCTCAAGAGCCTTATCAGCGATAGAACCGATCCTTCGTCTCCCTTTAAAGCTGCTTCAAGTGACAAACTCAGGCGCCCGAGCCACTCTTGACCATTTACTGCGATCATTGCCGAAAGATGAGGATTCTTTGCAAGGTGCTTAAGAATTACAAACAGTAGGGGCTGATGAACATTTTCGAACGGTAGTTCAGCGCATATAGTCAAATTTCTAAGCCGATCAAGGTAGTTCTCAAACATTTCGAAACATTTGTGCTGGCTACTCTTGTCGAGCTTCGCCCTGCATATTGAGGCAGCAGTATCAGCTGTTTGCTTGTGTGGATCTT
>JAULCF011072333.1:0-16047 GCA_032361265.1 Devaleraea mollis
TTTAATGGCTCATACGACGGGTTTATCAATGACTTTGTGGCAACTGGGGCATTACATTCAGACTTGGGTGATGCATTCGTAGACATACAATTCGACCTTTCAGGAGAAGGACAAGAAGCACTGATATATCAAGGGGGGTTAAGGTTAGACAGTTTTGATTTAGCCAGATTTACGCTTAATGATGATTTTGGATATGCTTTTGGTCAGATAGATATTACTGATGGGATTGGACCGGATCTTAGTAATTCCTCGGCTAAGATTTCCGCTGTAATTCCTTCTATAGTGTATAAAGGGTTTACCTATGAAAATGCTAATTATAAGGGAGAGCTTAGTAGTAAAGTTGTAAATGGAATTTTTGAGATTAAGGATGAGGATGTAGATTTTACATTTCAAGGGATAGCTGATGTCTCGGATAGTATTCCAGTTTTTGATTTTAATATTGTAGCTAACTACATTAATTTCTGCAACCTTAACTTGACTGAATTCCCATGTGAAGTTTCTTTTGCTGCGGACATTAGTTTCAAAGGAAACAGCGCGAATACAATCCAAGGAAGAGGGATTGTTGGAGATATTGAATTGAAATCAGATAGTACAGCCCTAACAATTGATAATGTCGAGTTAATATCAAACCAGTTAGAGAAGGGGATGCAGTTTGATTTAAAGAGTGATTATTTAGATTTTAATATAGAGGGAGAGTTTGATTTAGCGCAGATAGTGAATGCTACAATAGATCAGGTACTGACAAATACAGAGCAACATAATTCTACTTGGAAGGTGAAGCGTGATGTTACAAATCCTTTAGTACAAGATTATAGCTACAAGATAAAACTAAAGGATGCAACACCAGTATTTGAATTCCTAAGTCAAGATGTCGAGCAGAAAGGGGATGCTATTATAGAAGGAGAGTTTCATGGAGGGCGCGATTTGGTGAATATGAATGCGAACATTCCCTTCTTGGCATATAAAGAATGGTCAGCTAAGAATATCACCATCGATATGGGGAGTCGAACTGAGATTGCTGATGTTTTAATTAATATGGATAGTGTTACGAATGGAGCTTTCACTTTAGAATCGGCTTATGTTGCTAATAATATCTTTAAAGATGCGATGGAATGGACCTTGTATGGTCGATCTGATTCTGTAGACGTTGTTTCTTTGTCTGGACGATCGAGAGCGACTAATGAAGGTTATTTTACGGAGTTTATAGAACACAACATCGTCATAGATAGCACACAATGGCGAATATTACCCAACGATGGATTTGGCGTTTTCCCCAAGCGTCTTGATATCGCAGGTGTTACTATGACAGATGGTATTAAGTATATCAAAGTGTCTGACGCTAATAATAAGGGCTTGGCCTTTGGGTTAAATGATTTTGACCTGTCTCTTATTAATCCATTAATAAACTATGAACCATTATATTTTGAAGGAGGTATAGATGGAGAGTTTGTTATTAGCGATGTCTATTCAGACCTGAGCGTACAAGGATTTTTGGAGGTTGACGATTTTACTATTAATCAGGATTCATTTGGCGTGCTTTCTATTAAGACGAAAAGAGCAAGCGATGGTGTTATAGATCTGGATTTGAGTATTACTAAAGGGGAGCAAAATCTATATGCAATTGGATATGCTGATATTGAAAATTCTAACATTAATTTTAACATTGAAATAGAAAAATATCCAATGAACTTCTTCGAGTATATCATCGAAGAGGGGATTTCTCAGACAGAAGGGACGACAGATATAAATGTAAAAGTTAGTGGCCCTTTTGACAACCTTAAGATGGATGGTGAAGGAATGATTAATAATACGGGAGTTCGAATAGATTACACGGGAGCCTATTATACAATGGATCAACAGTCTGTAAAACTTGATGAATCTTTTATTGACTTCTCAGGTGTGACCATGGTAGATGCCATGGGAAATACAGCACAAATTAGCGGAGGCCTTAGGCACAACCTTCTTGCAGACATTCGTGCGGACCTTATTATAAAGTCAGATGATAGATTCATAGGGCTCAATACAACTGAGGAGGATAACCTTCTATACTATGGTTTAGGTGTAGGGAAGATGGAGATTTCATTTTACGGACCCTTTGATGCTGTTGATATTAGAATGACAGCCGAATGTGGAGATCTGTCTAAGATCTTTGTGCCGATTACTAATAACGAGTATGGATATGATGAATCCTTCATTGTGTATGATTATGACAATGGAGAAATTGATAGCTCTAATGAAGAAAGCATAGTAGAGCAATTAAAACGGCAAGGAGTTGATTTTGAGATGAACTTGTCATTTACACCGGAGGCGGAAGTTTTGATAATTTATGATCAAGAAACTAATAACATATTACGAGGACGAGGCGAGGGTAGTATAAGACTCCGAGCTAAGAGAGATGGAGAATTCACTGTCTATGGAGATTATAATGTAGGTTCTGGAGATTACTTATACACCGGTTATGGAGCCATTGCTAAGCCATTTGATATACAGCCTGGAGGTTCAGTTATATGGACAGGCGATCCGGTTAATGCTTCTATTAATGTAAGTGCAAAGTACCCAACCTTAAGAGTTCCACTTTCTGAATTTTTAAGTGAGTATCGAGGGGTTGGAGCTATTCCAGAAGCTGAGTTCAATCAAAGAAGAGAAGTTGACCTTACGCTTCTGATTGATGGTACACTTTTTAATCCGAATATCAATTTCGATATTAATTTCCCTAATCTAATAGGGCCTATTCGACCTCTGGCTTTGAGTAAGGTAAGAACCTTAAGATCAACGGAGAATGGGTTAAATAATCAGGTCGTTGGATTGATGGTGTTCGGTAATTTCTTGCCTGATAATAATCCTTTAGCAGGGATTAAATCACATACTATTGGTCAGACTGGAACTACTACTGTGACACAGTTTATTACAAGTCAACTTTCTTTGTTATTCACAGAGTATCTGTCAAAACAATTATCTGAAGATGGTTTCATTACTGGTATAGACTTTGACATCGCGCTTGCTAATAACAACTCGGTATTTGATGGTGTAGATGGTGGCGTGTTTGATGGACTTTTTGATGTTGTTCCAGACGAAGTACAAGTGAATGTCAGAAACAGGTTTAAGAATGAAAACCTGGTCTTGAATGTTGGAGGTAATTATGTCCGTAATAGCCAGACAGGAGCGGTTAACAATTATGTTACAGGAGACTTCTCTTTAGATTGGTATATCACAGATGATAAGCGACTCAAGTTGCAGTTCTACAGCAATTTTGGATTTGATGAAGTAAGGATTGCTGGTAGACAGCGATATGGTATAGGAATCAATTACCGTAAGGAGTTTGGTACTATTACTGATTTTAAGGCAGTAATCGATGACATCGTCAAAGAAGCCCAAGAAGCGAGTGAACTTGAAGAAAAGTCTAATTAATGAATATTTCAGATAAACCGATTCACCAAAAAGAAGATGACCAAATAGATCCAAAGTGCATCCAAGAAATGCCAATACACGGAGAGAACTTTAAGCTTCCGCTTCTTGTGAGGATCTGATAGATATACAAGTACACTTATTGGCTCTACTAATCTTTTCTTAGCATCCCACATAAAGAACGCGAGAAACGGTAATCCAGCAATAACGTGCACAAAATGAACCCCTGAAATAACATAAAGGTATCCTGCCAAGGTACTTGAGGTAATACCAATGTTCATCGCGATCATTTGCCTCCATGCGATAATCTGAAGGATCAGAAAAATTAGACTTAATACAAATGTTATAACCAGATACAGCTTGTAATGTGCAGTCTTATCCTGTTCATAGGCTTTCTGAGTTAGCTTAAGTGTCAAGCTTGAGCCAAGAAGAAAAAGCGTATTGATAAAGAATAAGCTTGGGATTTGTACTGGAGCTTCGCCATTTTGAACTCGACTGTAGATGTAGGCTGCTGTAAAACCGACAAAAAGCGCCGTAATACTCGCCAAAATCAACGTAATTAGTATGTACAAAGGATGGATGTAATAATCCCGGCTTTCAGTCATAACGATCAAACATGCTTGATATGAATATGTTTTTCAAGGTAACTACTATTTTTAGGTCATGGAGTTAAGACAAAGTCGAAGCAGAACACCGTGGGCCCATCTTATCAGAGACTTTCTTCTTGTCTTACACAAAGGCCAGGATGCTATTCTATTCATCAAAGAGCATAAACTTTGGAAAGGAGTTAACTCATACAGATGGTTATCCAAGGCCTTGATCTTTGTTGGGATTCTGTTTGGCCTTTCTTTTATTTCAGCACTAATAGATTCAGTTGATTTTCCGGAGTCTGAGCAACTTGGAGTAGCACAGGCGGTGGGAGGAATGTTTAGTCATCTTTTTGGAGATATGAGAGAACTTTTCTTGAATGGATCCATGAAATACGTCATTCTTGTACTAATCGAGGTTGTGATATTTCACTTTGTACGCAGGACTTTAATAGTTGTTACCAACTCTGATATTGATACTTCCTTTAAGACATTTATGGCAGCGCAGAGAAGGATGATACTGGTAGTGATCTATGCATGGGGAATGGAAATAGCCTGCTCTCTGGTAGCACGTATACCATTTTGGTTTGTGAGTAGTGATATGTTGGAAGAGGTGGTGTTGTTTCTTATTCAAGCTTTCTTTACAGGTTTTGTCATAGTTGATAACTATAACGAGGTATATCACTTGTCTATTAAGCAATCAACTCAATATGCCTGGCAATATGCTGGCATAACTGTGCCTATAGGAGCAATGGTTTTTATTATTCTCTATATCCCGTTCATAGGTCCCATTGCGGGCCCATTGTTAGGGGCTGTAATTGCAACGATGGCGCTCAATGCCGTTTATAATGTAGATAAGAATATGCAGTGGGTACGTATCCCCAAAAGAAAAAGAGATAGGCAAAGAATTTAAGCTCCGGCCATTAGTTCCTTAGCATTCTGTATGGCAAAATTTGAAGGAGGATCTGTGCTTAACATTTTTGCAATTTCTTCTATTCTCTCATCTCTATCAAGCAAATCGACGTTAGTAATAGTCCGAGTGTCTGTATCTCTTTTGGCGACTAAGAAATGTTGCTGTGCGATTGAAGCTACCTGGGGACTATGGGTAATACAGAGTACCTGACGAGAAAATGCAATATCATTAAGGATTTGACCTACTCTTAGCGCCACTGCTCCAGAGATGCCTGTATCTATTTCATCAAATATCAACGTTGGTACTCCATGTAATTCTGCGATCATTGATTTCGCACTCAAGGCCAGTCTGGACATTTCTCCTCCTGAGGCAACGTCACTTATTGGCTGTGGTAAAATTCCTTTGTTTGAGCTGAATTGTAATATAATATTATCTTGTCCCGTAGTGCCGTAATCTTCTGCCGCTGTCATTTCAAATACGACTTTTGCATTGGGCATGGCAAGTTCAAATAGGCTTTTTTCCAATTGAGAACTTATGTTTGAGAAGACAGCACTTCTACTTTTGCTAAGAGATTTTGCTGATTTTGCAATTTTCTTTTCTTGAGCTTTTAATTGTTCTTTTTTATTTTTAAGTAGAGAATCGAGATCGACGGAGCCTCCAGCTCGCTGAGCATAAACATCTCGCAGTGCTATCAATTCTTCTAATCCTAATATGCCATGCTTATTCTCTAAAAAATTGATGTGATCGATTATCTCTTTCAATTCAATAACGCGCTCTTCATTTAATTCGAGGCTGTCATTTAATCGATTTGCGATAGTATCAACATCCCTAAGAGAATCAAGAATCTCTTCTAAAAATTGATCTATTTCAGATAACTGAGAATTAGTCTCCGTATATGAACTAATATCTTTGATGCTTTCTCTTATTTGTGATTCTGCACCAGCCTCAGATTCTATTAATGTCTGAGAGATCTTAGATAACGCTAACTTTATATCCTCTGCATTGGTAAGTGTAGCGTATTCACTTTCTAAGGTCTTTTTATCTATGTCGTCGAGTGGGTGTTTTTCTAATTCTTCAAGTTGATATTTTACAAATTCAAGATCTTCGACACTCTTGTTTTTTGATTTTTCTATTTGTCTTACTTCATTTCTAAGTGACATCAATATACCATAGTCCGAGAGATAAACCTTCAATAACTCACTGTTGTTAGCTATGGCATCCACCATGTCTAATTGGTACTCAGGTGTCGTAAGAGATAGAGTGTCAAACTGATTGTGGATATCAAGTAATCGACCAGCAAGCGATTTGATCTCTTGCAACTTGGCGTTTTGGTTGTTTATAGAAGCACGTGATTTGCCGGTGCTACTAATTTCTCTCTTAATTACAACCTCTTTCGCCGCTGTTTCAATCAGTCCGGATTCTGCTAATTCTTCTAATATTGAGTTGTTAGGAGCAAACGTTGCTTCGACAATACACTTAGTATCTTGGTCATAAAGTACACGAGTATCGGCACGTCCGCCTAATATAAGGTTGAGTGCACCAAGTAAGATAGATTTACCTGCCCCTGTTTCACCAGTGATCACATTGAATCCAGAGATGAATTCTAAGTTGACTTGGTCTATAATCGCGTAGTTCTGTACAAATAGTGACTTGAGCATAACCTCTTTATAATCGATGCAAAGATATTCCTATTATCGACCTGAGATGAGTTCAGACAAGGTTTTGACAATTCCTTCTTCACTGGGTGTCTCAGCACGATGTATGTCTTCTTTCTCAATCAGTCTTTTTAAGGCAGATTGAGTTGTTTGGCCTATGGCTACGTATTGGTCTGCCGTCCCATGATTATCGATGAATGCTGCAGCGTTCATGGGACTGGTTATAATAGCATAGGTATAGTGATCGAGTGTCTCTTTTTGCTTTGGACTATGGTCGTATATTATTAATTCTGTCCATTGTTTAACTGCATTTTCATCTGTTTGAACACTTCTCAATGAGTTTCTACCCACCAAGAATGTTATAGACTTAGAGTTCAAGACTGCTCTTAACTTACCGCTTACATTCTGAGCGTTGGCATTACCAATGAAATCAGGTTCAATCGTCGTGAGTTCTTTGAAGTGACGTGCCGTCGCCTTTCCAAAAAATGCATAGTTGTAAGCACCAAGATTTGAGCATTCAGAGCTCAAGAACATATCTACGGCTGTTTTACTGTAGAAGAATAACCAACCAGTTGCAGGAAACTCAAAAGCCACCTTTTCGAATTGAATAAGGGATCTTGCTTCATAGTTGATAGATCGTTCCTCTAAATATGATAAGAGTGGGCTGGTAGGGCTCAGAGATCTACTCACAAATACCTCCGGGCTAAAATCGTCCTTGGCATTAATCATCAAAGAATATGTCTTCTAAGGCGCCAGACTTCTTGAGATATATAAAGCAACGCGAAGAAGCTATTACATCGGCTCTGGCATGATTGGATGGAGAGAAACCCTGTTTGAACATAACAGAGTGCATTTCTTGTAATGATGGCCACTTGTATCCCTTCTTACCTGGCAGCTTACAGAAGTATGTAGCTTCGTGCATCAAGCAGTATTTCTCTGCCGAGATCAAAGGGCTACTAATCGATTGCCGATAATATTCTGCACCCATGATTCCTTCGTTGAATGATAGGTTGTGGGTGAATATATAATCAGACTTAGCGACAGCTGCTGAGAACTTCTCCAATACCTTACTGAGATCATCTCCTTTTTCTTCCAGTTTTTCTCGTTCGATATGATGTCTCTTCAGAAACTCGTCAGATGGATTATATCCTATCGGAGTTAAATAGCAATTGTAATCTTCTATCGGTTTCAACGCCTCATCAAGAATAATCCAACTAAGTTGCATGAGACGAGGCCAGTTGAAGGAATCATCATGTGGCGCTTTGTAACTCTTAGGCCTACCATTCGCGGATGTGTCAAATATGAGATACATCGACTTATTTTTTTAATTCATTTACAATATACTCCGCCATACCAAGAGTGGTACTTCTGGAACACACAACCTGCTTGACATCTGCACCAGGAGTAGTTCCAAATGCTACATGTGCATGGTAGTTATTGTTAGCATCCTTGTGAACATAGGCTCCCAGAGGTAATTGACACCCTCCATCTAACATGTTGAGTACTTTTCTTTCCACTTGGATACCGGCAGCTATATCATCATTATGAATCAGTAAGATTCGCTTCCTGGATACTTTATCATTTTTACGACATTGATATCCTACTACTCCTTGTGCTGGTGCAGGAACATATTCTACAGGATTGAATCTTATAGTATGATAAGAGGATAGATCTATCTCTAATCTATCAACACCTGCGGAGGCCAAAATAACGGCGTCAACCTCACCATCATCTATTCTCTTGATTCTTGTAGGAACATTTCCTCGGATGGCCTTAATCTTGGCTTCGGGATCAAATCTTGACAACTGTACTTGTCTTCTGATCGATGATGTACCAACAATTGCGCCTTTCTTTATCTTAAGAAGACGGTTCATGTCTACAGCATCTTTGTTGATGATTAGAATGTCCGAAGGATCTGCTCTCTTGCTTAATCCTGCCAAGACTAATCTCTCATCCATTGTTGTAGACAAATCTTTGAGCGAGTGCACGGCTACGTCGATCTTGTCTTCAAGTAGAGCATCTTCAATTTCTTTGGTAAAGAATCCTTTACCCTCGATTTTATCAAAACTGAGATTCTGAATTTCATCTCCACGAGTTTTGATAATGATTATCTCAGATGTAATCGAGATTTCTTCCAACTTAGATTGCAGATTATGAGCTTGCCATAATGCCAGTTTACTTCCTCTTGTTCCTATTCTTATCACTTGATTCGTTTAATATGAGCGACTGAATACAAAAGTCGAGTATTTAGAGGCATAATATCATCTTCTCACATATATTTTACATTTCGATGTAATACAAGGGTTATTGGTGAGAGCATAGCATAGAAATTGTCTCAATATTGAGTTAGAAATTTTCTTTTGGAGATATTTACTAAAGTATGACCTACACAGCGGAATATATAGCGAGGAAGATAGGAGGAGAACTGATTGGAGACTTAAGTAGGTCCGTGGTAACTGTATCGTCTATCGATGATCCACAGGAAGATAGTATTACTTTTTGCGCGCATGCGAAGTTTTATAAACACCTCGACAAGCCTGAGAGTCGGGTCATAATTGTTGACAGGGCACTTGAGTTAATACCTGGTCTTTCAACAACTTTCATTCGGGTGGACAATGTCTATGGTGCTTACGCCAATGTTGCTGAACTGATGCACTTAGATTCTTCGGATGGTAGTTTTCCAGCTGCTATATCTGAGTTGTCGAGTGTTGCTTCGTCGGCGTCTTTGGGGAGTAATGTTGCGATTGGACCGTTTTCAGTTATAAAGGATGGGGCGCAGCTTGCAGATCATGTAGTTATTCATGAGCAGGTATTAATAGGTAAGAACGTAGTGATAGGAGAGAACACTGTCGTAAATGCAGGCGTCAAAATATTAGATGACGTCCAGATAGGAGCACGGTGTATTATCTATCCTAATGCTGTTATTGGTGGCGATGGATTTGGTCATGTATTACAACCTTCTGGGCACCAAAAGATAAGGCATAATGGGTCAGTAATCATAGAAGACGATGTCGAGATTGGTGCGAATACAGTGATTGATAAGGCTGCCATCGGCACTACTATATTAAGAAAGGGAGTGAAGCTGGACAATCTGATCCAGATCGCTCATGGAGCAGAGATAGGAGAGGGAACAGTGATGGCTGCACAATCAGGAGTCTCAGGTTCTACCAAGATTGGGGAGCACTGTGTCATCGGAGGTCAAGTCGCCATATCTGGTCATATTAGCGTTGCTAAGGGTTCCAAAATCGCAGGGAAATCAGGTGTGGCGAGCTCTATTAATAAGGCCAACCAGAGATGGTATGGTTATCCTGTGATCGAATACATGAGTTACTTGAGGTCGTTTGCATTGTTCAAGAGACTTCCAGAGCTACTGAATCGCATAAAACGGTTGGAAGAAGAAGATAATTCTTAATAGATATCCTCACAATCTTTAGATAGTCTTGAATCCAGATAGTTGATCTGACGATGATGTATATATTTGTGGCAGATCGTTCACCGCATTTTTTTAAAAGAACATGACTTATACTCAATACACTGTATCTAAAGAATTGACTTGGGAAGGTAAGGCACTGCACACAGGTGTTGATACTAAGGTTACTGTGGGACCCGCTGATCCAGGTTTTGGTATCAGATTCAAAAGAGGAGACATACAGGATGCTCGCTGGGTAGCAGCTGATAGTAAGTACGTTACTTCAACTATCAGGTCTACCAACATAGGAGCATCAGGTCAAGAAATAGGGACCATAGAACATATTATGGCTGCATTTGCAGGAGCTGGAATTACCAATGCAGAGGTAGTCGTCGATGGCCCAGAATTACCAATTTTGGATGGTAGTTCATCATCTTTTTATGATTTGCTTTCTCAATCTACTGAAGCTGTAAAAGCTGAAGTTTCGCCAGACTGGTTTCCTCGAGAGAACATTACGTTTGAAGATGAAGAAACAGGGGCGTCTTATCTTCTTATACCGAGTGAAGCATTTTCAGGAGAAGTGATCCTAACTTATGAGGGTAATGAGATAGGAGATAAATATGCCTGCTTTAATGAGGGAGATGATTTTCAAGAATTAGCCAAAGCAAGGACCTTCGTTTTTTCTGCAGAATTAGTTGATTTAGCTAAGTCTGGCTTGATTAAAGGGGGAGATCTTAACAATGCCATCGTTATTCCTTCTAAAGGTACTGGAGCGGATGAACTTAGAGAGGCCCTTTCTATACTTGGAAGATCTGATATAGACAACACTGTAGAAAGAGTCAATGCAGGATATGAGCTAAACACTCCTAATGAGTTGGCGCAACATAAGCTTCTGGACTTGATTGGAGACTTATCTCTCTTAGGATGTAATATCAAAGGAAAAATAATTGCTAAGAAGCCGGGGCACACAGGTAATATAGCCTTCGTGAAGCATCTTCGTGGTTTATATCATACAGATTTGAAGCTTAAAAACAAGCCTCAATATGATCCCACTGCAACACCGTTATACGATATTGAACAGGTCAAAGGTTTCTTGCCACACAGGTATCCATTTTTAATGGTGGATAAAATCTTGGAGTTGACTGATACCTATGTTACTGGAATTAAGAATGTTACGTTTAACGAGGGATTATTTCAGGGTCACTTTCCTGGTAACGCCGTATTCCCGGGAGTTCTTCAAATGGAGGCATTGGCTCAAACTGGAGGAATATTAGCTCTTAGCACTGTTGAGAATCCCTCTAATTGGGATACATACTTCTTGAAGATGGACACAGTTAAGTTCAAGAAAAAAGTACTTCCTGGTGACACGATGATACTAAAAATGGAGCTGCTAAGTCCCATAAGAAGAGGAATATGCCATATGCAAGGTCGTATCTGGGTAGGGAACAGTATCGTGTCAGAAGGAGAGTTGACGGCGCAGATTGTCGAAAGGAAGGACTAAGATAATATGTCAATTAGTCCTCATGCCTTAGTTCATCCCAATGCTGTAATCGGTAATGATGTAACTATAGACGCATTTTCAACCATAGACGAAGATGTTACGATCGGAGATGGAACTTGGATAGCCTCTCATGCTCATCTAATAGGAGGAACAACTGTTGGAGCTAAGTGCAAGATTTATCAGGGTTCGGTAGTAGGAAGTGATCCTCAAGATCTTAAGTATCAAGGAGAACGAACCAAATTGATCATCGGAGATAATGTAACTATTAGAGAATACTGCACGATTAATAGAGGGACAAAAGCTGCTGGAGTTACTTCGATTGGAGATAACGTCCTTATTATGGCTTATACTCATGTCGCGCATGATTGTCTGATCTCTGATAATGTTGTTCTGGCTAATAGTGTCAATCTGGCTGGACATGTAGAGATTGGGGAATATGCGATAGTCGGAGGAATGACTGCCGTACAGCAATTTTTATCCCTGGGTCGACATAGTTTTATAGGGGGCGGAACCCTTATTAGAAAAGATATACCTCCTTATGTGAAGGCTGCAAGAGAACCGTTGTCTTTCATGGGAGTGAATACCATCGGACTGACCCGTAGAGGATTCTCAGAAACTGATCAACAGTTACTTCAGGATATCTATAGAATATTATTCGTTAAGCACGCTAATGTATCATTAGCGATAGCGGATCTGAGGATGAAGTATGCAGAAGAGAATCCTTATGTATCCGAAGTTTTAGATTTTGTGAATGCCAGTAAGAATGGAATTATCCGAGGCGTAAGACAATCTCTATAATTACAGGAATACCTTTGAGCTGTATTTTAATGCTTCTCTTATGGCCATCTCATTAAGCCCAGTTTCGATTTCGTTTCTTTTAAAATAACTCAAAACCTTCTCCGTGGGCATATTACCGGTGAGCTCGTCAGTGGCCATAGGACATCCTCCATATCCCATAAATGCACCATCAAATCTTGTGCAGCCACTCGTATAAGCTGCATGTATCTTAGATTCCCATGTATCGGGAGTAGTATGAAGATGTGCGCCAAATGCAACATCAGGGAAGGCAGGAATTAAGTTAGAGAAGAGATAAGAGATGCTCTCAGGGTTAGATATACCAATGGTGTCGGAGAGTGCTATTCGTCTGATTCCCAAGGCATATAGTGATGTTACCCACTTGATTACTATCTCAGCACTCCATTCATCCCCATACGGATTACCAAATCCCATAGAGATATAAACTAACAGTTCTTTGCTATTCTTAATGGTGATCCCTTGAATATCGGCAACGCGTTGAAGTGACTCTTCTATGGTGGCGTTAGTGTTGCGGATCTGGAATGTCTCAGATATAGAGAATGGATAACCAAGAAAGTCTATTTGGGGAAACTGGACCGCATCTTTGGCACCTCTTGTATTGGCCACGATGGAAAGAAGGCGTGACTTAGTATCTGTCAGATCTAACAATGACAAGACTTCTGCTGTGTCTTTCATCTGGGGAATGGCCTTGGGAGACACAAAGCTTCCAAAGTCAATAGTATCAAACCCAACTTTAAGTAAACTATTTATATAGGCAACCTTAAGTTGAGTCGGGATCCATTCATGAATTCCCTGCATTGCGTCTCGAGGACATTCAGTAATTTTTATCATATCGAATTACCACTATAGTCCAAAAGTAATCGAATTATTGGAGCATCAATTCAACAAAATCTTTGATTGAGATAGGGGAGGTAGTGTCAAGTAATTGTCATTAAAGAAAGAAGTATTAATTATGATAAGAGCGACGCAAAGTACTCAAGCAAAGGACGGGTTGGTAGTTGATGCCTTACGGAGTATACCATTTTTGGTTAGTACTAAGGAAGAAGAAATGGCGCTTTTAGTTGCAGAGTCAGAATATATAACCCTTAAGAGGTTTGAGATACTGTTTCATAAAGGTGATAGTAGTGAGCATCTGTACTATGTCTGTAATGGAATGATGAAAGTTAGTTGCCACGCTAATCACGGGAAGGAAGTAATCCGCAGTATCACTCATCCTGGGATGCTCTTAGGAGAGGGAAGTCTCACTGGAGAGAAGCTTCACTCTGCAATGGCACAATCTTTAGACAGACAGACACACATTATCAAGATCAACTCACATATCCTTAGAAGTATCATGTCAGTTAACGCTGATGTAGCATTGCAACTCTTTGATTATGTCGGAAAGCGACTTCGTAAGAATGAGTATCGTCTTGAGTCAGTGATATCCGAGGATGCAAGAACAAGGGTAATCAACTTCCTCAAAGACAACGCTAACTTATACGGTAACAAGGTTGGATTCAATGAATTACTATTGAAGCATAATTTTACCCAACAAGATATAGCGGACTTCACAGGGACTTCACGTCAGACTGTAACCACAATACTCAATGACTTAAAAAGGTCCAATATCATAGCAATGAATAGACGTAGGATATTGATACGTAATGTTGAACAATTAGTATAAATCCTCCTCAATTAAACATAAAGCATAATTAGTCCTTTGTAGCTTGCTACTAAGGACTTTTTTGTTCAATCACATTTGAGAGAATTAGCTTTTTTGACCTGATATATCCATTGGTAGATTAGCTATTCTTTCATCTTCTAATTCACACTATATCATTGGATAAAGGTTGTTGATTTAGAGATATGACTTGTCCATACTCGGACTTCTTCGCACCGAAATGTATTTTTCTACTGCTCATCTATACCGATTGTATCATCAATAAGGCTGATACTTATAGTTGGTAATTATTGTTTGAGAACTTGTAATTGGTGTAGGAAGGTTGTCTTGTTGTAAGTAGACTGAAAGAGACGAACATAAAAAAGCCCGTATGTCTCCACACACGGGCACTACTCATTTTTATTTAACCAAAACTCGATATCTTTGCTTCAAATAATATGCCAGAAATAGGGTTGAGGTTATATTGTAGTATAATTACATATGATAGGTCAATTTTAATATCCCATGGCTGTATCATCTCCTCGAGTGTCGGCAGCGATTTCAAGAGAGCCATCTGCTTGAACAACGATAGCTTCTACTTTTCCAATCTTTCCCCGCTCAACGATTTCATGACCAAGTGCGCTAAGAGAGGCTTTCAAAGTTTCGTCGGCACATTCTCCTTCGAACATCACTACGTCAGGCTTCCACTGATGATGAAATCGGCAAGATTGCACAGCATCAGTTGCTGTCATGTTCCATTCGACAACATTGAGAATGGCTTGGTATACACTGGTTATTATGGTACTGCCTCCTGGGGTACCTACGACCATTTTTAACTTTCCGTCTTTAGCAACTATTGTAGGAGTCATAGATGATAGCATTCTTTTTCCTGGAGCGATTCCATTGGCTTCATTTCCTAATAGACCAAAGAAATTAGGAACACCCGGCTTAGCGCTAAAGTCATCCATTTCATTGTTCAGAAAGAAGCCAGCACCTCCAACAACAACTTTACTTCCGTAGCCTGTATTGATCGTTGTTGTCACCGAGACGGCATTACCATCACTATCAACTATACTGAAGTGAGTTGTTTGCTCACTTTCATTAGACGCTGGTGTGCCTGCTTCTATATCATCACTTAGTGTTGCTTTGGTAGGGTCAAACGATGCCATACGAGCTCTTACGTATTCTTCATCTAACAATCCATCAATCGGTACATCCCAATAGTCGCTATCTCCCAAGTGAGTTGCTCTGTCAGCATATACTCTTCTTTCCGCCTCCACCATTAAGTGTATAGCTTCCTTGCTATGCCAATCATAAGACCCAATTTCTTTGTCTTCTACACTGCTCAAGAGTTGTAGCAATGCTATCCCTCCGCTTGAGGCAGGTGGCATAGAGATTACTTCATATCCTTTGTAGTTACCAATCAGAGGAGTTCTCCATACAGCATCATAAGACTTGAGGTCTGCATTGGATATTATACCGCCACCACGGGCCATTTCAGCAACTAAACTATCTGCGACCCAGCCTTCGTAGAATCCAGCTTCGCCCTTGTCTCTTATTTCTATAAGTGTGCTGCCTAATTCTGGTTGAGTTAGGATATCGCCCTCTTTCCATTCTCTGTCTTCTCTTACAAATCTGGTAGGTCGTGTGTTGTATTGGACAAATCTATCTTTGGTTCTATTCAATCCAGCGGCTTCTCTTGTCGTCAGTGGTAAGCCATTTTGAGCGAGATCAACGGCCGGTTGTACTAACGCTTTCCAATCCTTCAGCTTACTATACTTCGTAAATGCTTTCATCATACCATCTACCACTCCAGGAACACCAGATGCAAGGTGACCTGCAGTACTGAGGCCTTTGATAACATTGCCATCATCATCCAAGTACATATCTCTTGAGGCTGCACCAGGGCCTGTTTCTCTATAATCGAGGGCATTAGTTTGACCATCGTTCATTCTAATGACCATGAATCCACCACCGCCTATATTTCCGGCAACGGGATAACAAACTGCTAAAGCAAAACTTGTAGCTATCGCAGCATCAATGGCATTACCTCCGGCGTTAAGTATATCAAGACCGACTTGTGTGGCAGCTGGGTGAGCACTGGCTAAACCTGCTTGAGTAG
>JAULCF011073444.1:0-13504 GCA_032361265.1 Devaleraea mollis
AAATGACAACGAGAACCAACCACGGAATAATCCACCATTTTTTTCCTTGTCGATCGACCGCCAAAAGACAGAACTCGATCGCGAGGAACAACATGACGCTCACGGCGATCGTCAACGCCAGGATCTTCAACCATTCGCTCATGACGGCCTCCGGGTACGCATGACGCAAGGCTATGCTAGACCGCCTGAGGCTATGCTTGTTGCGCCAATGGTAGCGCGGCGCGGCCCCGAAGCTCCAGCGCACTGTCGGCAAATCGCGACCGTACGTTCATTCTCGCCAACCGGTACATTCATCGCCCGTGACCGATAACGCACTTTACGGCGTCCGCGCACCGTTCCCCGCCAGCCGGCCGCGCCGGGCGCGTCGATCGCCGTTCGCCCGCGCCCTCGTCACCGAGCACGGCATCGCTGCCGGCCTGCTCATCCAGCCCTACTTCGTCCTCGAGGGCGAGGACAGGAGCGAACCGATCGCGTCGATGCCGGGCGTGGCTCGCATCTGAGCATCGACCACGATGCGCCCGCCAGCGTGGAGTTCGATGCCGACGGAGTCAAGCGAACACTTGTCACTATTTGGCCGTCGTCCAACGGCGACCACAATGATGTCGGCATCGATATGTTCGCCGGTGGTCAACACCAGTCCCTGGTCGGTCGGCTTGTCGGCAACAGCCCCGACTCGCACGTCGATACCGAGGGCTTCTAGCCGGTGTTCGACGGGCTGTCGTAGTGCTGGCGCGACGGCTGCCAGAATGCTGTCGGCCGCCTCGACGATGGTAACGGTTGCCCCGAGTTTGGCCCACGCGGTGCCAAGCTCGACGCCGATGTAGCCCCCGCCGATGATCACCATCGACGCAGGCACCGCGGTGAGCGCGAGTGCTCCAGTAGATGACACGATTCGTTCACCAAAGGGAAACGACTGAAGTTCGATCGGTCGTGATCCGGTGGCGATGATCACATTGTCGAATTCGAGATGACTCACGCTGTCGTTGTGGGCGATGCTGAGCCGGTCATAACGAGCAAAGTTGGCGGTGCCTTGCACGACGGTGACGCCTGCGTCGCGTAACAACGCGGCGACCCCGCTGCGTAGCTGGCGGCTAACCGATGACAAATGTTCGGCCACCACGCCAGCATCGACCGTGATAGCCGCGTTGAGCCCCCGGGTGTGGGCCTCGCGCGCACCGTGGCGCAGGTTGGCGATCTCGATGAGTGCTTTGGAAGGTATACAGCCGACGTTGAGGCAGGTTCCCCCGAGTTCACCTCGCTCGATCAAGGTGACGTCCAGGCCGGCATCTGCGGCCCGAAGCGCGGCCACATACCCACCTGGACCAGCGCCGATAATGGCGAGCTCGGTTCTACTGCTGATTGCACCTACGACCATCGGGTCAGAGCACCAGCTGTAGTGGATCGGTGAGTAGATCGTTCACCATGGTGAGAACGGCAGTAGCGGTGTCGCCGTCGATTAGCCGGTGGTCAGCCCCTGCCACGGTGTGCATGGTGCGGCGGGCAACGACCTGGCCGTCGATCACAAACGGGCGCTCGGCGATTGAACCGAATCCCAGGATCATCGACTCGGGAGGGCGGATGAGGGGCGTGGCTTGTTCGCCACCTAACGCGCCGAAGTTCGTGATGGTCACGGTCCCGCCCCGGAAGTGTTCGGGGGTCAGGCTGCCGTCGCGAGCACCCTGCACCAACTCGTTGAGAGCGACGCTTAGCGTAGAGAAATCGAGTCGATCTACCGCGTGCATTACGGGCACCACCAACCCCTGGGGCGACGCAACCGCCACGCCTACGTTGACATGTGCGTTGTAGGTGATGGTCTCGTCGGCCATGTTCAGTGATGCATTCGCATCGGGGGTCGCTGCGAGCGCCTTGCCGAGCGCAGCGACGAAGAATGTCAGGGGGTTGAGTTGTTGATACTCGGGTCGTCCGGTGGCCCGCAAACGGGCCCGCAGGTCCATCAGCGGCACGGCGTCGATCTGAGCGAAGGTGTGGATGTGTGGGATTTCGGACCACGATCGCACCATGTTCTTGGCCACGGCCCGGCGTACGCCTCGGAGCGGAATGACCCCGGCCGGTGGTGCTGCCGGGCTGACTGGTGTTGTGGGGCTCACTGGCAGTTGCATGGCGGGCGGCGTCTGCCCGGTGGTGTGCACCGGTAGCACGGCCGGTACTGCCTGGATGGCCGAAACCGGCGCCACCGCCGGTGCCACCGGAGCAGCAACGGGGGGAGCCACCACCGGGGGAGCAGCAACCGGGGAAGCAACGAGCGGGGCAGCAGCATTGCCGGTGGCGGCACTGTCAAGATCGCTCAGAAGGATGCGACCGCCGGGGCCAGTGCCGGACAGCGTTGTGAGATCGATGCCCCGTTCGGCTGCCCGGCGCCGCGTCGACGGCGAGGCCTTGACGCGGGCGGGCGATGCCGTGGGTTCGATTGGGTCCACAGCGGCTGCCTGTTCGACGGGGGCCGGGGCCGCAGTCGGTTGGGGCGCTGCTTCGACGACCTCGGCCGTGTCGGCGCCAACGATGACGGCGATAAGTTCGCCCACCGAGATCAGGTCACCAACGGCGCCGCCGAGTTCTACGACCGTGCCTGCTGCGGGTGCTGGCAACTCCGCGTTGGACTTGTCGGTCATAACTTCGATCAGGGGCTGATCCCGAGCGACGTCGTCGCCAATCGCAACGAGCCAGTTGATGATCTCGGCTTCTTCGAGTCCTTCGCCGATGTCGGCCAGCCGGAATTCGTGCCTCATGGCGCGGACCGCAGGAGCTGGTTCACGGCGGCTTCGATGCGGCGCACGTCGGGAACATAGGTGTCCTCGAGCATGCCAACGGGGTAAGGGGTGTCGAATCCCGACACTCGCATAGGCGGAGCCTCGAGCGAGTAGAACGCGTGCTCGTTGATGGTGGCGATGATCTCGGCGGCAAACCCGCCGGTTGGCACGGCTTCTTCGACCACAATGACCCGACCGGTTCGTTCGACGGCTGCCACGATGCTGGCGATATCGAGCGGCACGAGGGTGCGGAGATCGAGGACACCAACAGAGATGCCCTGCTCGGCGAACCGTCGAGAGACCCGGGTAGCAACTTCAACCTGGTAGCTCCAGGCAATGATCGTGATGTCATCGCCGGGTGCCGCCCATCGGGCTTTCCCGAAGGGCACTCGGTATTCGCCGCTCGGCACCGGACCTTTGATGCCTCGGTAGCCCCGAAGCGGCTCGAGGAAGATGACGGGATCTGGGTCTCTGATGGCCTCGGTGAGCAGGCCCTTGGCGTCGGCAGCGGTGGCGGGGGTAACGACCTTGAGTCCGGCAATATTGGCGAGTTGGCCTTCGAGAGAGTCGCTATGAAGCTCTGGAGTGCGAACGCCACCACCAAAGGGCGCCCTGATGGTGATGCCCATCGAGAACCTGCTGCGGGTGCGATAGCGGAATCGCGCTATCTGGCCAGCGAGTTGGTGCATGGCCTGGTACGAGAAACCTAAGAACTGGATCTCCGGGATGGGGACCATGCCGCCTGCGGCCAGGCCGGCGGCTGCACCCAAGATGGCGGCTTCGGCGAGTGGCATGTCGACCACGCGTTCGTCGCCGAATTGGTCGAGTAGGCCTTCGGTCGCTCGAAAGACGCCACCACTTAGCGCGACATCTTCGCCAAACACCATGACCCGTTCATCGCGTTGCATCTCCGCCATCAGGGTCTGGTTAATGGCGCTCACCATCGTCAGTGTTTCTTCATTACGCAGTGTCTCTTCAAGCCGCGGCGTTTCCTGATCGCTCATTGCGTGCCTTCCAGATACTCGGTGAGCTCTCGTCGTTGCAGCTGCTGGCGAGGGGTGGGTGTGGCAAAGACATGGTCGAACAGGTCGGTCTGTTGCAAGGGAAGATTCGACGCCCAGGCCCAGGCCTCGTCGATTGCTTGCTCGCCGGCGGTCTCCGCGTCGGCCTGCATGGACCGGTCCCAGATGCCGCGGTCTTCGAGTTGGCGCCGAAATACGACTAGGGGATCTCGTTCTTGGGCGGCGGCCAGCTCATCGGCGGGCACATATCGGGTGGGATCATCCGCAGTGGTGTGGGCACTGAGGCGATAGTTCACGGCTTCGATCAATGTGGCGCCCCTGCCGGCTAATGCCCGGTCGCGAGCGGCGCTGACAACTTCGAGCACAGCGAGCGGATCATTGCCGTCGACGGTGACCCCGGGAATGCCGAACGCTTCAGCCTTCGCTGCGAATCCGGCGGCTGCGGTTTGTTTGCTCGTGGGGGTTGAGATCGCCCACTGATTGTTCGAACATAGGAAGATGACGGGGACTTCAAGTACTCCGGCAAGGTTGCCGGCCTCGTAGAAGTCGCCTTCGCTCGAGGAGCCATCGCCGAAGAATACGAGTGCGACCCCGGGCTCCTTGCGCATCTTGAGCGCCCAGGCAAGACCGACTGCGTGCAGAATCTGCGTCGCCAAAGAGATCTGTGGTGGGAAGACCCGAATCGGTTCGGGGATATGTCCACCTTCGGGGTGTCCGATCGCCCAGGCGGCGAATCGATGCAAGATGTCGGGTCCGTAGCGGCCGAGCCCCATTGGTTCGCGGTATTGCGGGAGCACCCAATCGTGCTCGGGGTCAAGCGCCCAACTTGCTCCGATGACCGTGGCCTCTTGGCCATTGATCGGTGCGATTGTTCCGATGCGCCCCTGTCGTTGGAGGCTCCAGAGACGGTCACTCGCAATGCGAGCCTTGATCATCTCGCAGAGCATGCCGACAAGGTCTTCGTTGTGCAGAGTTGGCGCCACCGCCAGAGCTTAGTGCTATTGGGTTCCTTGCTTAGTGTGTGACTGGTTGGGGCCACTACCGTCGTCTCGTGACTACTCGACCAGTTCTGCCCTACGACGATCGCGGCGAGGGACCTGTGCTGTTCTTCGTGCACGGATTTCTGAACGATGCGGCTGTATGGACGGCAGTCATCGACGAGCTCGCAACCGATTTTCGTTGTATCGCCGTTGATCTACCCGGCCACGGGCGCAGTCCGGGAAACGGAGCGGGCACCTATGGGCGCGACCTGGTGCTCGCCGATATCCGAGCAGTCATGGACGAGACTGGCTGTGGTCCAGCCGTGATGGTGGGGCATTCACTGGGCGGCTATCTGTCGCTGGCCCTGGCGATCGAGGACCCGGAGCGAGTCGCCGGCCTTGGTCTGGTGGGCGCCGGGCCGGGCTTTCGTAGCCCCACGTCGCGTGAGAAGTGGAACGATTCGGTACGCACCCTGGTCGCTGAGCGTGACCTACCCGACGGTATGGAGGTCATCTCGATGCACGTCGACTCCATGGTGATGGACCGGATGGCTGAGATTCAGGTACCCGCCGCAGTGGTCGTAGGCGAACGCGACAAGGCGTTCATGGCGTCGGCTGACGTGTTCGAGAAGCACTTAAACGTGATCTCTCGCACGGTGGTGCCGGGTGCCGGCCACATGGTGCACATCAAGGGCGTGGCCGGTGTTGCCGCGGCGCTACGAAGCAGCTTTGGCTAGCGGCTGATCGAGGCCGATCCGGCCACGAAGTCTTCGGCGGTCAACAAGTTGACGTCGTCGTGGCTCAGCGGACGAGATCCGGAGGACAGGCGAACTGCTTGATGTTCTACCGCGGCCTCGAAGAGGCGGCGGGCGAATCGGGCATTGCCGAAGCTCTCGGTTCGCAGCGCTGACTCGAATTCGATCGCCAATTGATCGCCCGCGCCTGGGGCCAGCCGGTACCGAGCGTCGGAGATCATCTTGTTGGCAATGGCGACGAGTTCTGGAGCGCTGTAGTCGGGGAAGTGAATTTCTCGCGCGAAACGGGAACGCAGACCGGGGTTCGACTCGAGGAAATGGTCCATCAGCTTGGGGTAGCCAGCAGCGATGACAACCAGGTTGTCTCGATGGTCTTCCATGCGCTTGACGAGCGTTTCGATGGCTTCACTGCCAAAGTCGCCCGTGCGGGGTCCCATTGGAGTGAGGGCGTATGCCTCGTCGATGAACAGCACGCCACCGAGCGCCTTGCGAACGGCCCGGCTGGTCTTGGTTGCGGTATGGCCCACGTATTGGCCGACGAGTCCGGCGCGGTCAACTTCGATGAGATGTCCAACTTGGAGGAGTCCCATGGCGCCGTACAACTCGGCGAGCAGCCGAGCGACCGTGGTTTTGCCGGTTCCGGGATTCCCCAGAAAGACCAGATGATGGGTCAGCGTGATGTTGTCGAATCCCTGAGCCTGACGCTCCTTCTGGACTTCGAGGAAGGCCAGGTGGGTATCGACCTGACGCTTGACATCGGCCAGGCCAATGAGCGAGTCAAGATCGTCCTTGATGACCGCCAGTGGCCGGGGAGGTTTAGGCGGAGTTGGCAGCAGCGGGCCTAGGTGCTTCTCGACGCCGAGGCGCTCAGCAGCGTCGCGCGCGAGCTTGCCTCCGTCGATGGCAGCTTTTCGCAAGCGTTCTCTGGGACCCACAGCCGACAACCGTATCGAGACTGTTGGCCACCGACGCCCACCATCTAGCTTCTACAGAAGCAACAGGAGGAAACAGATGAGTTCAATGGGTGTCGCGGTAGTGACCGGTGCGAGTCGAGGCTTGGGGGCAGCGATCGCCGACCGGCTTGCATCGCAGGGCTACGCGGTCGGATGTTTGGCTACGAGCGCGGGTAGCGCTACCGATACCGCAGAGAAGTGTGCGTCGGCTCACGGTGTTCAAACGCTGGCGTTAGGCGCCCAGGTGCAGGATCGAGATCAGTTGGCTGCAGCGCTGGATCAGGTCGAGTCCGATCTGGGTCCGATCAGCCTGATGGTGAACAACGCTGGCATTGCTCACGTAGCGCCGTTCGAGGAGCTGGACCCCAACGATTTCCAGCAGATGATCGACGTGAACCTGATGGGTGTGTTTCATGGCTCACAGTTGGCAGCGCAACGAATGATCGCATCGAACACAACAGGATCGATCATTCAGCTCGGCTCGATTGCTGGCATTAATGGCTTCCCGAACCGGGTGGGTTATTGCGGGACCAAGGCGGCGGTGCACCACATGACCAAGGTGATGGCGGTTGATCTGGCCCGCCACAACATTCGAGTGAACACCGTGGCGCCCGGGTACATCCGCACCGACATGGTGCAGGATCTGATCGACGACGGCACGCTCGATGAGTCGCGGTTGACCGGCAGAATCCCCAACGGGGACCTGGGTACGCCGGCCCACATTGCGGCGTGTGTTTCCTGGCTGGCCTCGGATGAGGCGGCGTACGTGACCGGCGAGACCATCAAGGTCGATGGGGGATGGATTGCCTATGGCCACATCTAGGAAATAATACTTTTGTCCCAAACCTCACTTCCGAGGCGTCGATGCCGATGAATCTGCATGGTTCGCCGCGTCCCAACGCTTCTTGGTGCTGTCGTAGCAGTGGTTGCGTTACTCGTTTCTCTGCTCGGCACAGCTGTCCCTGACGCAGCGGCACAACAGACACCGAACCAGCAGGCACCTAGTCAACAAGTACCGAGTTCAGACCCGGCGACCCCGGGCGATGTCTCGACCTATGCCGATGACCAGTTGCACTCGGCACTTGTACAGGTTCAACTCGTCGACGCGTGGGTCGATGCAAGCGGCATCTCCGCTTCGGCGGCTCTCGTCGAGGTGCTGGGTGACGAGGACTATGCCCGAGGGCGTGAGCAGCTGCTTGCCGATCTCGGTCGCCTAGGTGAACGATTCGACCAGACGGTCGAGCGTGCCGAACAGTCCGAACAGCTGACCGCCGACGTCCACGCACTCGAGAGTCTCATTCGCACGTTGCGCCGAGACGTGCTCGCCACAGCTCGCACGGCCGCCGTGTCGCTGACCCCTGAGGTGGCCGAACAAGCCCACGGCACGTTGGGCGCGATCGAGGGTAACCAGCGCTGGTTAGGAGTCTCGTTGGATCCGTTGGAACTGGCGGAACACCGACTGATCTCTGCTCGTGACGATGTACGCGACGAAGTCGAAGAACTCAGCCGAGCGGGTCAGCCCCAGAAGTCGCGAGAAGCAGCAATAGCTCGCCTGACTGCGGTGCACTCCAATCTGGATCGGGTGCGCACCCTTATCGATGCCGCATCGCAACGATCGTTCGTAGGTCAGTTCGCGTATGCGGCTGAGCGGGAAACCGTTGTTGGCACCTTTGTGGAACTGCACCGACTTCGCCTGTTGCGCTCAAGCAGCGTCGGCGGTCTCCCCGTAGTCACGCTCGATGCCTATGTACGAGGGGCCCAAGCACTCGATGCCGAATGCCCAGTCGATTGGGCTCTGCTGGCTGGTATCGGCCGGGTTGAGTCTCGCCATGGCACGATTGGCGACGGCTCTGTTCAAGCGTCAGGCCGGGTAACGAACGATATTCTGGGACCGCTCCTCGACGGCGGAGCCACAGAACGCGAAGCCGTGCAAGCAGCACGAGATGCAGCTGCTGCCGCGGCTGCCGCTGAAGAGGAACTGCGGTTGGCCGAGAGCGAAACCGAAGAACCAGAGCCCGAATTTGACGAGTCTCTTTGGGGCGATGCACTGCAGCGGGCCAAGGAAGTCCAGGAACGAGTCGCTATCGACGACGGCGTCGGACGAGAAGCACCTCCTCTACCCGAAGTGGAAGAAGTGGCACCGTCACGGTTCGATCCGCTCCTTTGGGGCGACGATCTACCGTTTGACGACGATGATCTCGAAGACCTCGACCTCGACGAAATCGTCGACGAAGACGAAGAAGAACCTGAGTTCAGAGGTAACGGATTCGCGGTGATCCGTGATTCTGACAACGGCCGCCTAGACGGCAACAACCGCTGGGACCGAGCAGTTGGTCCAATGCAGTTCATTCCGGAGACGTGGGCATATTGGGAGACCGACGGCAACGACGACGGTGTGATCGACCCGCAGAATCTCTATGACGCAGCAGCTACTGCGGGCCAGTTCCTGTGCCACTTAAGCCGCACCCGTGGATCGTCGCCGTACAGCTTCGTGCTTGGCTACAACTCGTCGCAGACCTATGTGCGTAATGTGATGGCGGTCGCCGACGCATTCGGCGCCAACGAGCTACCTACGATTCCTGAACCAGCGGACGCCTAACCCACACCGCGCTAGCGACACAGGGTTAGGAACACAGGGCTAGGGACACAGGTTTAGGAACACAGGGTTAGGAACACAGGGTTAGGAACACAGGGCTAGCGAAACCGTATTAGCGAAACCGTGTTGGAGCCAGTGCAGCCACGTCTAGTCCGGTCCCGCTGAAGTGATCGCTCGGCACCCCGTTGGTCGCAAGGTCGGCGACCAACCGGCCTGCTCCTGGTGAGGTCTGAATACCGGTGCCACCCTGACCGACGCACCAGATGAAGTTTGGATGATCAGGATCACGACCGATGACCATGGCCCGGTCAGGAGCGAAGGTGCGGAGGCCGGCCCAGTGCGACGCGACCGATCGGATGCCGACTCGGGTGTGGGCGTTCAACATCTCTATCGTGCGGGCGATGTCGATTTCGTCGGCTTTGGCATCGCACGGTTCACTTGGTGTCTCGTCTGCTGGGCTGCAGAGAAACTGTGAGCCGTCAGGTCCGAGATACCAGGCGTGTTCGACGTCGGCAACAAACGGAAAGCTGGCCGAGTTCTCGAACGGGCTCGCAACCATGAATGCGGTGCGCTTGAGCGGCTGCAAACCAACCGGCGCGATTCCCGCGGCGGTGGCCACGACATCGCCCCAGGCGCCGGCTGCGTTCACCACCATGTCGGCGTGGAGATCACCACCCATTGTTTCCACGAGCCAGCCGTCGTTGGATGGGCGGGCTGCGTCTACTCGTCGAGACGTGTGGATCTCGCCGCCAGCTCGTTTCAGGCCCCGAACAAAGGCCTGATGAACTGCGGCGACGTCGATGCTGTGTGCCGATTGCTCCCACATGACGCGGTGCTGGGGTCCGAGGACGATGTGGGGTGCGATCTCGGCGGCCTGGTCGAGCGCTAGTTCCACCACCGGATGGGCAATGTGGGCGCCTTCGGCCAACTGTCGGTCGAGCGACTTGTAGTCAGCAGGGTCCGTGGCCACGGTCATGATGCCTCGGGGCTCGATCACTGCGTGATCCACGAGATCAGCGGGCGGGGAGTGGAAGAAGTCCAGGCTTGCGGTGGTAAGTGGCCGAACAGGTCCTGCGCCGTAATTCTCAATCAACAACGCAGCCGAGCGACCCGTGGTGTGATGGGCCAGCTGTGCTTCGGCTTCGAGTAGCGACACCCGATCGAATCGGCCGGTGGACGCCAGATAGTGGGCGGCACTGGCCCCGGCGATACCTCCGCCGACAACAACGACATGACCGAGACTGTCCATGGATGGATCTTAGGTGCCGCCGTCGGACGCCGGCGACGAGCGGTCCGAGAAGGACCGCCCACCGTGTTGGGGCGAGGTTAGGAACGTCGGCGGCGGCGTCGGGCCGGAGCGCTGCGTTCGCCTGAGGGTGCCGGGTTGTCAGAGACGGGCGCTTCGATCATTGGTGGTTCAATATCGCCGTCGATAACGCCGCGCATATAGGCAATGTGATGCGTGGCGGTGCCACAACATCCGCCAATGATGGCGACTCCGGCATTGGTCATACGTTGGAGGTGCGAACCCATGATCTCGGGGGTGCCGGTGTAATGCAGCTTGTCGCCCTTGAACACGGGTATGCCGGCGTTGGCCTTGACGATGATCGGGGTGTCGGGTGCGCCCTGTCGAAGCTGCAGCACTGCGGCTTCGGTGTCGGCAATATTATTCCCACAGTTGGCCCCGAAAGCAGCGAGCCCAAGGGCGCCCAAACGGAGTGCGGCGTCGTGGCCCGACACACCCATCATGGTGTGCCCTGCAGTATCGAAGCTCAGTGTTACGGCAATGGGAAGGTCGCTGGCTGAACGAGCACCCGCTACCGCTGCTTCGACTTCTTCCAGGCTGGACATCGTTTCGATCCACAACAGATCGGCGCCACCGGCCTGCAGACCGCGTGCTTGCTCGGCAAACGCCGCGGCTGCGGTCTCGGGCGTCATGGTGCCCATTGGTTCGAGAAGCTCGCCGCTTGGCCCCATGGAACCGGCGACGACGATAGGGCGGTCTGACGCATCGGCGGCAGCTCGCCCACACTTGGCTGCTGCTTGATTGATCTCAAAGACCCGGTCGTGGAGCTTGTGTAGCTTGAGGCGGTAGGCCGTGCCGCCGAACGAGTTGGTCAAGATGATGTCAGACCCGGCAGAGATGTAGCCGGCGTGCACTTCGATGATGTCGTCGGGTTGTTCGAGGTTCCACATCTCGGGCGGATCGCCTGCAGTGAGTCCCCGAGCAAACAGCTCCGTGCCCATTGCTCCATCGACCAGCAATGGGACGTTTTCGACAAGACGTTCGGCAAGCGAGACCATCGCGCAAGTTTGCCCGATTCGTCACGGTTTGTGGCGCTCTTTTGTGTTCGCAATTTCGGTCCGGTGGCCCGTCACCATCTAGCATCTCGCACATGGTCGACTTTGGTGTTTCAATGTTCCCAACCGATAAAGCTATTGATCCCATGTCGGTGGCGATCGAGGCCGAGAATCGTGGCTTCGAGTCGCTTTGGTTTCCCGAGCACAGTCACATTCCTACAAGCCGCGCCACCCCCTGGGGCGGCCGCGACGGTGCTCCGCCATTGCCCGAGGAATACTGGCGCACCCATGAACAATTTGTGGCGCTTGGTATGGCCGGTGCCGTAACCAAGAAGATCAAGTTGGCCACCGGCATCACGCTGGTTGCCCAACGCGATCCAATCTGGCTGGCCAAGCAGGTGGCAACGGTCGATGCGCTCACTGGCGGCCGACTGCTGTTCGGCATTGGCTATGGCTGGAACAAGGAAGAACTGGCTCATCACGGCGTGGCGTATAACGAACGCCGTGCCGTCGTGCGCGAACGAATTCTGGCGATGAAAGAGATCTGGACCAACGACGAAGCCGAGTTCCATGGTGACCATGTTGATTTCAGTTCCAGCTGGTCGTGGCCAAAGCCAGCCCAGACGCCACACCCGCCAATTATCTTGGGCGGCTCAGCCGGCCCGAAGACGATGGCCGACATCATCGAGTTCTGCGATGGCTTCATGCCGATCACTGGCAAGTACGACTTCGCTCAGCAGATCACCACGTTGAAGCAGATGGCGTCCGATGCGGGGCGCGATCCTGAGTCGTTTGAGTTCGGTCAGTTCGCAACACCCGCCAAGGCAGAAATCGTCGACGCCCTCATCGAAGCGGGCATCCACCGCATCGTCTTTGCGTTGCCGCCAGCCGACGCGGACACCGTGCTGCCGATCATGGACAAGTACCAAGAGTTCGCGGCGCAGTACAGCTAGCTCGGGGAAGCAGGGCTAGGGAAGCAGGGCTAGGGAATCAGTCGGGCGTGGCGCATGTCGGCGACGACTTCTTCGAGCACCTCGAGAGGGGTGGGAAAGTAGTCGAAGCCGGCGCTTCGGAGCTTGTCGACGTCATAGGTCGCGTCCCAATCGAGCAACATCATCTGGTCGGCGTACGCCGGTGACGCCAGGCGTTCTAGGTCGTCCTCGACCAGGTCGTGTTCTCTGACCAAGGCTTGCCAGGCTTGGGTAGTGCTGGCCACGACGCGTGCGAGGCGAACGCCCTTGCTGGTGATGTCGCCCTGGCGCCCCAGCCGTTGGGCAAACGCGGGCCATAGTTCACGCCAGGTGAATGCGTGGCCGGTGGCCACGTTGAACGCTTGTCCGGCGGCAGCGGACGCGTCTGCAGACCACACTGCAGCGGCAGCGAGTTGCTTGGCGCTGGTCAAGTCGGTGCGCACCGATGCGCTTTGGGTGTCGCCCAGAAAGTTGAGCGGCTCGTGGGTGGCTTCGGTCAGGGCGACATAGGCCCCTAGTGCGGTACCCAGGTTGTGGGTGCCGTTGCTGACGCAGCCCACCAAGAAGCTTGGGCGTAACACCGTCCAGGTCCAGCTGGCGTGCGAGCGGCGCAGGTGATCTTCGAGGTCGTAGTACCAGTTCGGACCGGGCGACTTCGGCGTGGTCGCCTCGTTGTAGTGCGACTGGTAGCCCGGGTACAACGAGGGGCCCAGGTGCATTCCATAGTGACGGCCGCCGGTGACCACCACGACATGGCGGAGGCCATGGGGTTGTTGTTGGACAACATCGAGAACGTTGCGCAGCATGACCAAGTTCTGTTGGTCGGGGTCATAGGTGCCCGTCGATCGGGCGAGTTCGCGGTACAGCAACGCCTTGAACGGAGGTATCCGCTTCACGGCCCGAACCGTCCAACCTCCGAGGCGCGTTGCCACGCGCAACAGCCGGGGTGGCCCAGCTATTGGAGCCGGTGGTGGCATCTGTGCCGCGTGGAACAGGTGGGTGATCCGGTGCGGCGCCAAGGCATGAGCCACCGCATCTGGATCGCGCAGGTCGACCGGTACCCACGTGACTCCGGGCTCTACGGGCCGGGCTGACCGCGACGTGGCGACGATTGCCCAGCCATCGGCGACGAGTCGATCAAGAAACGCTCTCCCAGCA
>JAULCF011074555.1:0-12384 GCA_032361265.1 Devaleraea mollis
TGTGGATCCACATTTCGGAATTCGACGACACCTCCACTGGTTTTTAGGCGGAGGGCGTGGATAGAGACGGTTTCGTCACTAAAGGGGAGGCCCATCATCATGCCTTGCGTGTACTCAAGCACGTAAAACCCGAGTTTTACCTGCTTGAGGACGCGCACGACATGATTCTGGGCCTGCCCTTTATTGACGCAACGAGTCACAAATTTGACGAATACCTCACAGATAACAGAGACTGGATCGCTGGGCCCGATTTTTCGATCAAATGACAACCAACCAGGGGGACAATCAGGAGACTCTGCACGATGACCAACCCAGAGTCATATATTTCAACACATATGGAGGCGCAGTCGCCGCTGGATGAAGCGGAACCGTCAGAGCATGACACTACGGGCCTAACCATTGGCCAGCTAGATGGCGAGGAAGAAACTATGGACTAAAACATTCCAAGGCTCGTTCGACAAGATGAAAAACTTGATCGCAAACCGAGTCGAGCTAACACATTTAGACCCAAACCAACGTCTATGCCTGCATACTGACGCATCAGACCACTTCCACGCCGCGGTATTTACACAAATATCACACGAGGACCTGAACAAACCACAAGGGGAACAACACCACTACTCACTTGCATTTAAAATTGGGTCATTTAAGGACACAATGTTCCGCTGGTCAGTCTTTGAGAGAGAAGCATACGCCATCGTGCATGAAATGTCGCGTCTTGATTGCCCACACTCGTGCGGCATATCCATTATATATACGGATCATCGCAACCTCATTTTTATCTTTGATTCTCTGAGGCAACAACCAAACATGCCGTCATACCTGGTGTCCTAAATACAGCGTTGGGCACTCATATTGTCTCAATTTGAATTCGTTTTCAGCCATGTCCCGGGAGAATTCAACTTCTTCCCAGACCTAATGACAAGGTGGGTGCCAACCGAACGCCTAAGAACCGGCGCTTATACATACCTCTTCCCTCTTTAGCGAAAAACGAGCTAAATGTGGAATCATTCTTCAAACAGATAGAGGAAGCACAAGATCTCATGCCTAAAACAGAAAGGGCAAACCTCAAAGAAAATGAGACGGAAACACGTAAGTGTTTATTGAAAAAAGATAAGATCTACATCCCCAAAGCCGCCGACCTCCTCAATCTATCCATTCTAGTCGTCGCTCACTGCGGTGAAGCCGGACATCGCGCACGTCAAATAACACATGACATAGTACGAAACTACTTTACATGGTTAACTTAAAAGACTACATCAAAACTTTCTGCTCAAAGTGTATTCATTGCGCCACAACAAAAGGCAATATCGGAATGCCACGCGCATACAGCCACGCCTTGCACGCTTCTAAACCGAACGAATTTGTGCGCTTTGACTATCTATACATGGGCGAGGGCCAAGACGGCTACAAAATATATCCTAATCATCAAGAATGACTTTAGCAACTATATTTGGTTGATCAAAACGAAAACTTGTGACGCAGCATCGGCAACACAAGCCCTCACTGACTGGAATTATGCATTCGGAATAGCAAAACCATGAATCTCAGATCAAGGATCGCACTTCAAAAATGAAGTGATGCATAACCTCGCATAGGCGCTAAAAACTAAGCACTAATTTACCCCGTCTTACCACGCACAAACCAATGGGTCTGTGGATGTCGTTTGCCGCGAAGTACTCAGAGTAGTCCGCGCACTACTCTCTGAGTTTACACTTGACGAGGAACACCGAACCCTCCTCTTCAAAACGGTGCAAATGATCATCAATCACGCACCCTCCCACAAAATGGGAACAGGATCTCCCTCTTTAAGCATTTACGCAGCAAATGCCAGAAAACCGACTCACTTACCTCTTTAACAAAACATGGGAGACAACCACCGCCAAGACATTAACGATGGTAAAAGCATGCCAATTTATGCAATTCGAGAAGATACAGCAATCTCTCGAAACTATGCATCGGCAGGCCCGCTTCAACAAAAAAGCGCGCAGCCGAAATCGCAAGCCACAACAAAGCAACGACCATTCAACCAGTGAATTTTGAAGTCGGCGATTTCGTGCTCGCTGGATGCCCACTGCCACAGAAAAAGTACAAACTCACTGTAACATGGTCAGGGCCGGCAAAATTGGTAAGATTTATTTCCACACTCGTCGCGCAAACCGAGGACTTACTCTCGGTTAAGCTCCGCGAAATCCACGTATCACGCCTAAAGTTCTACGACAACTCTGTCTTGGACGTGAACAAAGAACTGAAAGAATATCAGGGAATAGTTCAAGCAAGACTTGCTAAGACTCCCACAAGAAAATGAAGTTTATACCGCACCAAGACGAGTAGAATTCGGCTCAAAGCTAAAGGTCACCGTTGGAGAGTGGGGGAGCCAAGAAAACATTCAAGAAGTATTTTTAAGAAAACCAGGAGCAGATCGGGCGAATGATTTTATGGTTCTGACCTAGGGCGGAGATCTTTTATCCAGCAGCAGAAGACTAGACGCAAGTAAGCAACGGAGGCAGGGGGTAATGATTGCTGTACCTTGAAGTTAGTGACGGAATGGCGCATAAGCCCCAGGATGAGAGTGTGGAGAGAAATGCAGCCGGGCAAGCTGATAAAGAGGCAGACCAAATCAATCCACAACCATAGAAGAGATCCAAGGCCCAAAGCCAGCATCAAAATTGACTCTATCAGTGTCCGCACTGTACGCGCCCGAAAGGGTAGAAAAAATGGTGTGGGGTTGTTTTACAGGTAAACAGATAGTTCTTTACTAGATGGTAGGCGTCAGTAAACTACTTATATCTAGTGACGATACTTAAGTTGACAGATGTAAACGTAACGCAACTTACTTTAAAGTAGACCGATACTTACTTAGTCATAACAGTAACATTGTGACATGATGAAAATGACATGATGTTGAGCATGGAAAACATAAACTTGACATATTGTGACATGATGGCACACCCCGTGTTTGCTGTGTGTGAAAAGCTTGAGATTATTGCGTTGGATATCCGATGTTACTCATACTTTGCTTACATATCACACGGCCCGCGCCTTTTGTCGAAAGATCGGCCCATTGCTGATCGGTTGGAACTTGCGACATTCTCAGTTTTCTGTGTGTACTTGCTGCTGAATGAAGGGATGCCGCACGTCGAGGTGCTTGGTCCTCTTTGAGGGGCCATCGGTGTGTGCAATATCAAATGTACCTTTGTTATCAATTTGAAGCAAAATATCATGTCGCTCGTCCTTTGCTATCACTCCTTTGTGATACTTGGTTTCTGGCTTTTCATCGGTACGTAGTGATACCGGCCTTTTGACTACCGGTACCTGCAGCCCTTCCGCTAGCGATGCCAACCACGCTAGCACTTTTGCCCCTGTGTCAGCTGGCTATATACTCAGCTTCTGTTGACGAATGTGTAACCGTTGCTTGTCTCGCAGATGCCCAAGTTTTTGGTTGTTTCATAGCAAATACCAACAGTCCAGTTATTGATCGTCTGGTGCCCCGATCTGCTGCGTAATCCGAGTCTGTGTAGCATGTATGTTCCATCGGTCCCTTCTTGTAATGCCTTGGCCCGTGATTTCGTCTTGTGCTGAGAAATCGATATATTGATTTGAGTGCTGTTACGTGCCGAGGTGCTCGATCCTGCAAATGCCTTCCCAGTACACCAACGATCCACGAAATAGCTGGATGCGTCGTGTCAGCGATGAATCTCAGTGTACCCACTGCTTTTTGAAAATCTTTGACATCTGCCTTTTCCTCCTCTGTGCGCCGTGCTGACAGATCAGCATTTGCGACGTACGGTGTTGATTTTGAGCTACATTCTGGCATATCATTTTCTGCCAGTAAACTTTGATTATTTTTTGGGCTACTGATCTGGATTCCACCACATAGCGGCATTTCAATTTTTTGTCCTACGTGCTGGAAGCTTATTTGTACGTCCATATTTTCGCTTGAATTTTCCGAGATTTTTGGCATTCTTTCTGTCCTTGAAATTGTTGTTCTGATTGGGTCCTCTTTTGAAAGTTTTTGAATCTTAATTTTCCAAGCTTTCAATGGTACTGACGGCGTGTCTAAATCCTCTTCCGTCGGTGCTGTTACCAAAAATCGTAATTATCGGCTTCCATTCTGACCACACCATGCTTTGTTGTGGTCCAGAACATGGAAGGTTCAGGAAGCACCTTTTCGCCATTCCAAGTTGCTGAACCAATGGTCACGCCACGTGTCCCATTGCGCGTTATCCTCTGGGTCTCCAGGAATGGCTTGTCGGATCACACACATCCTCCCCGGCACTCTGAAGCTGCCTTCGGCCATAGGTGGCTGCTTCATAGTTACTCTGAAGCGTGGGTCGTTGGGCGCATTTGTGCAGGCCCGTGGTACGTCCCAATATTCCACTGCATAATTTTCTTCTGTCGCCGCAGCGAGCATCAATCGACGTCCCGCCTGCGAAGACATTTGGGATGCTGTCCTTGTTTCGTCAAAGTCTAACCCCGGTCGCATTCTATCCCCTCTAATTGCACATCTGACTTTTTGCTTCTTTAAAACACCCTATTGATTTGTTTTGAACGGAATGTCATGATGTAGGGTAAGGTTCTGTCTTCGTCTTTCTGTTACTCCAAAGTCCAAGTTTTGAAATTGTCTGTGTGCCTCAAAACTTCCGTGTCCCATGCTTTGGCCCATTCCGAGGCATCGCTTGACTCCATGGCATCGAACTAGCTTTTTGGGGTGGGCTGTGGGGGGCGATTTTTTCGATGCTGTTGATTGTGTCTCGAGCGAGGTTAGCCTGCATACTTTTGTGCTTTTGCCATTCTGATGGATCTTCTGGACTCCCTTGCAAGTTAGGTAACAGGATCGCCGGCGCTGCTGTTTCCTCCTCCGGTAATTTGTCACCTTGCGATACTTTCTGACTTGATTTTACCTCTTTTGCTTTCTGAGAATACAGTGTTGCTGCTTTTCCTTGGCCATTTCTGACGAAGACGAATTGCTTGTGCACAAAAGTTGGTTTTCTACCTTACCCTTGCTTTGTTGGAACTGTTTGCACACCAACTATGATTTTTGCTCGTAGCGACTTGTTCGACGGATACATGACCCAATTACAACAAGGTCGTACTCTTTAGCTTCAGCTTGTGACTTTTGGTTTTGCTGTTGAATTATCTTTGTCTTATCGGCTGGCGAAATAAACTTTTAAAGCCTCACCAGCCTTTTGGTCCCATTTTCTGGAAACAATACGAGATACTGTGCTATTGAAGTTGCTCTGAGGTACCGCGCTTTCAGCGCCCGGTCCTCACGTTTCTTATTATTTGATGCAGTGTCCACAATTAACCCGTTCTTCCCAAATGGGAAGGGATGCTTCGATGTGCTGGATTCTTTTTTGATACCCGCGTCTAGACTTTGCGTTTTCCCGTTCCCTCGCTTGATTGGAAGAAAATTTGCTTTATCGATGGCTTCTAAGCAAGCTACTGACTAGAATTTCCGAGAAAGACCACTGGCTGAGAGAGCCGCTTTTGTTGCAGCGAAAATTGCTCCGAATCTACTCTTCACTATTAAGTTTTGTTGGGAGCTATTTGGAGAAGTTGGTTTTACTTTGGTTCCTCTCGATTCAAGCTCTTTCAAGAGATTCTTTGTTAGATGCTCTTTTGCGCTATCGGAATGGTATCACTTCACTGTTATGCCAGCATCCAACTCAAGCCTCCTTATTCCTTTGAGAATTACCTCTGCAGCTTCACTTTTCTTCTTCATCGGAAAGCCCTTCATGTGTCCAGTTGCCGCGTCCACTAGCAGTTGTAAGTAGAAGCTGCCGTTATGATCTTCTTGTGTTATCGGACCAGTTATTTCTGTGGATACAGCATCAAGAGATTCATGCCTATTTTCCCCAATCTCCGTGAACGATTTGCGTCCAGCTTTTCTTATTGCACATGGTGTACAACTCTGACTAATTTGTTTTTCATCTTTGAGTTTGTTGAGTGCATATGAGCTGCGGAGTTGGGGCATAGGCGCTTGAAGTCTTGGATTCCCCTTTGGTTTGTGAGTGGTTGAATGTGTCGTGTAGCGGTAAATTAGCTGGTATTTTGAGCGTGGCATTTCGTGCAATGACGAGTTACCACTTACATTCTCCTTCTGCATTTTTAAAGATTATCCAAGCCGCGACCTCCTATTAACTTAGCTTTTCGTTTAGGATTTCACTTGTCTTGTAGATAGATTCCATCATTTGTAAAAAGAATGTCGTGCGATTAAGTCATTTGCCCAACAGATATTAGATTATCTTTGAAACTGGGAACAACAAACGCTGAAACGAAAATCGGTTTTTTGATTTTCTTCAGAAATCTGTAGTTTTCCCTAGTGTGTGATTTTTGTTTTGTGCCCCTCTGCCGTAATAAGCGAACGCACATGTTTCATTGGATTTGAAACAACGCTTAGATCTCTAGCAAAGGACATTTTTGCGGCGCTGTCTATAATATTTCGTGGTGCAATTGTGAAGTGGGTCTCTGACACAGGCCCATTTACTTCGTTAGCTACTATAATTTCTAGAGTACTACGAAGGGCAGCAAACATGGCTACTGGATTTTCTGCGGTACGTCCTGTTTCTACCCTACTAGGGTAGTACCCGCCTGAGTCGCCGCAGATATCTGAGCCTTGAGAGCCTTGATCTCATCGTCTTTGGTGACATTGTAACCTTGACCTTGTTTGTAACCGCCTTCTCCACTTTCTTCTCGTGCCATTTTTATAACCTTGCGCGTGTCCCTTCATATAGATTCCGCCGTGTTAGTGCTTAGGTCCCACTTAGCCCACTTGTGAAATAGGTACGGGTACTTTGGGCACTTATCGGTATTGGATTTTGGCTTTCCTTGGTTTTTTCCCAGAGCAGCTGCTGCGGCTAGTATGTCGTCGCTGGATCCCAAGTCATTAGACAGTTTGACTCCCACCTTAAAAACATATTTTGCAGATGCTTTGCTTCTATCCTTCCATGTTGAAAAAAGATAGTTCATCGATATTTTCTGTTCAGGCGCCAGCCCATCCAATAAACGATTCATATGTGAAGAGTGTGTTGAAGCCTCTGGTGATCCCATGGGATCTGCTTTCATCAGGTGACTGTGGATATCTTGATGCTCTACGACATATGACGTTATGTCATGTTTTCTGACATCAGTTGCTTCAGATAGTATAGCACACATGATAGAGCTCTTGTCTGGGGCCATGTACACCAATTCCTTGTAGGTGAAGTACGCACACTTGGGTTCAATCATTTGAGGAAGGCTGCTGTTTACACTTTTCTTTAGAAACAGCGCTACATTTTTGTTTGCCACGACAGGCCATTTTTTATTTGGGTTGTGATGAAATTTGATAGTGTCTAGGCAGTCCCTCCTCATAAATTCATTGCGGAAGTTTGAATTCCATGATTCATAGTTTCCCATCATACTTTCAAAAATTATTTAACCTTCAGTTTCTATTTTGTCAGCCCAAATAGCTGCCTTGTTTTTGGCTTCTGCATTTGCAGTTGCCTGATTTGTGCAGTGTCAATTACACTCTGCGCGAAATTTCCCACACTACCATCGGAAGTTTTTCTTGAGATATCCATTGACGAAGGGATATCACTATTTATTTCGTTTGATGTCGGTTTCTCAGACTTCTTGGTCTGATTAATAGACGTCCGATAAGTGACTCTGCTTACTTTGTTAATTTCCGCGAAGGCTTAAATTGCTCATAACCTGTTTGACATGTAAACAGATAGTTCTTTACTAGATGGTAGGAGTGAGTAGATTACTTATATCTAGTGACGATACTTAAGTTGACTAATGTAAACGTAACAGTACTTACTGCGAAGTAGACCGATACTTACTTAGTCATAACAGCAACATTTTGACATGATGATAGGGATCGAGACTGCTAACAGTGTAGGTAAAGTGCAGCCCTTCTCAGTCTGGGACACGTTACACGCCCCAAAGAGTCCCCCCAACTGTTCAAGGATCTCACAGCTGGAGATCAGACTCGATGTTGAAATTAAGAAGACTTTTAAGGGAGGCGGAAGAAGAGATCCGAGCAGGATAAGGAAAAGCTGCACTGTGCGATGATTATAATACGGAAGATATTTTGAGTGCACGTGCGTTTCTATGTACAGTGATGCCTTTGAGTACAGTTAGGTCCTTGAGTGCAGTCATGCGTTTGAATTACAGTTACGTCTTTGCATACAGTCATGCCTTTGAGTACAGTTAAGGTTTTGCATACGGTCATGCCTTAGAGTACAGTTAAGTTTTTGTGTACAGTAATGCCTTTTATTGCAGTCAAGTCTCTGATTACAGTCGCGTCTCAGTGCGGTGCAATCCGTGCAGTGCGAACCAACCGGAGGAAACCGATTTAGGGGCTCATGTTGCATTAAAACCTCCTGTCCTAAAGACGTGGTCAAAGCGGAAGCCACGCCCTAATCCCGAGGAAGTATGATTTATAAGGAGGATGCGGCCAAGACCAAGCTGAAATCTCCACAGACGTGGAGTAAATCGCGCCTTTACGAAGGCGCAATTTCTTTTCTGTACGCAGCTGCACAGTCCCATACGATTAGGCGACTTCACCCTGAAGAGCGCAGAGTAATGGCCGTATGACTCTCAAGATCCTCTCAAATCAAGGAGATAATGTCCTCAAGGCGTGCAAGATCATAACAAGAGATACGTGGAACCGCTTTCATCAGCCGAATATTTTGGTAGTCGTTCAACACTCTCGCAAGCAAATCATATCTATGATTTGCTTTATTTCAGACGAGGTAGATTTTCATCCAAATTAGATCTAACAAGTCTAGTTTCTCCCGAGACGCCCTTAGAATACCGCAGTACCGCGGTAAGATAAGCCGAAGAAGTAGCCGAGATGGAAACTACACGATCACACTACGAACAAACAAGACAAACAAATTGAGCAAAAGCACCTACCCCGCTTTTAGCTTTGATAAAGCTAAAGGAGGATCTGAAAGAACAGCAGGAAGTCCATTCAGCCTAAAAGATCCGGGAAAAACCGCGAGATGATTCTCTTTCAAAGCGATTCGAGATGTTGCGGACGTCTTCATGCGTCAATCATCTCGAGGTCGATCACAATATCATCAAGCGATGACCGAGAGAGAATTTCAATCTCAGCCATTAATCATTAAAGCCACTCTTGATGGTATTACCGGGATTTCAGAGCCATGTACGCAACTCAAAGAGTCTCGATGGACCAACAAAGGCCCACCAGCCTAATATACACTCAGAGAGAAAAGTAGAAGGAACAATCCCGGCCTCAGAGAGCTGATTCGGAGCCAAATAAACTCTCAGGGCAAGGGATCGAGGACTCAACAAAAGCTTACTTAAGCACAGCGAGAATTGACCACCAAACCCTTGGAAATCCTCACACAAACCGCAAGCTTCAACCCGCACAACAAGCAAAAAATCTCTGTTATTTTTCACCTTTACACATTCACTCTTTAGGTGGTCACTACTCGTCGAACGTCCAACCGCAACAACCTGACGAACGCTGAAGCCGCCGCCAGCGCCGCCCTTGAAGATGCCGACGTCGACGGATCATCGACCGAAGCGGCCATTGAGGCTGCCCAAGAGACCGTGAATGCCGCTCTTGCCTCCCACGGCCCTCAAAACGTCTACCAGCGTCCAAAGATCCTGAAGCTCATGAACGCAGATGGGGGAAGAGAAAGCTTCGTGCCTCCTCCGTTGGAATCATCCGACGTAGAGGCTATCGACGTCTATTATGACCAAGACAACGAGGAAGACGGTGCCGCCGACTACTTGCACGGCGCGATAACGCCCACCGTACAAGTCCTTGCTGCCACTCCAGAACCTCTCCCAAGCACCTAAAATAGCGCGACTGCCTTCGAGGGTGCCATCGACGTCGTCGGGCCGTACTCCTCTTAACCAGCCTCCTAAAACGACCCTGTCTCCTGAGCGGATGACCCGCCACCGTCAGCCGGTGCCGCCGTTCCGAACGGCAACAGAAACTCCGGGGAGAGCCGCGACAAGAAAAGCAGCCTTCAGCCGACCATCAGGCACGAGAACCGCCTGTCGTTAGGAATAAGATCGTTCCAGCCGGCGGTGAGGCTTCGAGCGGTAGTAAAGACATTAAGCAGGTCTTCGTCGAGATAGAAGATCTCGTACATCCCGATGGAGGATCCAAAGATGGACCAGAATCGCGAGCCACTACTAACAACCACAAGGACGCCAACCATCTTTTGGACCGACCGATCCCCATGCTGTACCGTCGGTAGGTCTTCTCCCTTCCACGGAACGCCGGTCTTTTGGCCGTCTGAGTCAGTTGCAGACAATGCTCGAGCGGAACAGGTCTAAGTATACAATGAAGGCTACGACCGGCAACTACTTCCGAGTCACCGATACTACGATCGGCGATTGGGTAGAGATCCCAGATCCCCCGATTGACGAGCGTCTCCTCCAGTATGCCCACGATCACAAGAAACATACGTGGCGGAGGATTTTAGCAATGAGATTTTTGGTTGCAACCCAACTTTTCGATTTAGGCATTGGATAGTGTGCTCTGGGTCATAAGTTTTGGATTGAGCTATAAAACGTTCCATAGTTCTACGTGGTTCTCGAGATTTCTCACTGTAAGCCGTTTTTTTAGAAACCGTGGTAGTTTTGAGATTTTTCCCATTGATGTTTTTTGGAGAAGAAATTTATTACCATAGACGGCTGAGAAAAGTGCCAGCCTCTTGCTTGTCGTTCTGATCTTCCGATCAGGCCATTTTTTGTCTGCCATGAAGTGGCAGTCGAAAACTGGCTCGAGCCTTCAGCTCCTGATCGATCTAACTAATCAGTGCACCGTACCATGGTAGTTTCGGAACAAAAAGTTTGAAATGACTTTATCTTTTTTCAAATCTAGGAAAATAATCTCATTTCTAAACTCCTCCGCCACATATGCATATCTTCACGCTCAAGGATGAAACCATTCGAATACTAAGCGGACGCGTACATTTTATAACCAGCAGCATACTTCCAAATAGAAAGCCATCGAAGCTTCCCAAGACAGACAATGAGGGCAAAGCAATTCGGGGCCTCCAAAGGCCGCGCCTATCTGATCGCCGAGCGCCCGGAAAATCCGCAGCAGGCTACAAAGATGGAGGGAGTGATCAAGGCCGGCAGCACCAGGTATCAGTATCTGCGGTGGTCAGTAGAAGCCAAGAAGGCCATGATCAGCAGGATCAACGATAGCAGAACGGATTACAGTCAGTCATACGATATTGCCAAGGAAAAAAGCAATCGCCTGGAGCGTATATGGGTTAAGTACGAGGATCGCCTGCAAGACTACCGGACAAAGGAGTCGGAACTGATCTCAAATCACGCAGGAATTTTAAAAGATCTAAGCCAGACCAAAAATGAGGTTTTCAGGGCACGAGAGCAAGTGGCGATCGCAGAAGCAGAAGAGCTCCAGGCCAACGAGTGGCTCTCGAAAGACCATCGCCGTGCGGCCAGCAAGAAATTGGCCAGCATCCGAAATCGAGCCGATTTCCCACCGCTACCCCAATTCGCGAATGCCAATAACAAGGTCCGACTTATGACCGAATTACTTGCTCGTATCGGGGAGAAAAACAAGATTTTGCAGGCCCGGATCAACAAAGCCGTAAATCCCAGGACTGATATGATCGACTCGCTCACTGATTGCGGAGCATATCTCAGCTCGGACGGGAAGAAGACGCCCAGGAAATTATTTCTAAAGATTCAAGCACACATCGTGCAAGCTCTCGACCAGGACTCACAGGCCGGACCACCTCCTCCTGACCACGTCCCAGCGAGTCACGCTAGAGACAAGCGCAGGTCTGATCATGTCTGAAGCCGCACAGAACCACCGACTCAAATCGATTGGTCAGAGATTCAGCGCGGCTCAAAAGTTTAAGGCTCATCAGCCACCGAAGTGCCCAGAGGAATCCCCGAGCCATGGCTCCTGCAGTTCCTGAAGGATCCCACCGCGACCTCCTCGGCGGCGCGGTGAGCTTTCATCTGCCTGAGGGAAACGAGCTGCCGCACACCCCTAATTTCCGGGCTGCAGAGATGTCCTCGCCACAAAAACAGCAAAATTCTCCAGGCAAGCTTCATAGCGACGCCGCATTAGAAACTCAGGAGCTCTTCCAGACCGTCCCGCCGTATTATCAGCCGACATAGTCCCGCTAATGGCAATATTCTGGCGATGCTACGAGAGCCGACTCGCCCCAGATTTGTCACGACGCTCGTGCCCAGCATGTTGCCGCAGACTCTAAGCCACCGCAACAGTAGTCACCTGATTTTTTCCGGTGCCCGGGGGGGCGGGCCGACGTGGTTTCAACACAAATCAGCACACTCCATGGCCTACGGCAGTCAAAACCCAGTCGTTTCCGGAACCTCCATATAATAAGACGTCGAGCCTCAGAGTAAAGCAGT
>JAULCF011075666.1:0-29134 GCA_032361265.1 Devaleraea mollis
TACGACTCAAATAATCAACCATCGTTGAATTGTAAATGTATAATTGATGGGCTTCCATTATTTGATCCAATTCACTTTTTAAAGGAGCCTTATCTATTGGATGATAACTTTGTTCAAAAGGTGCTGCAGGGTAACCATAATAATCTGGATAAAAGATCGTAGGTATCCCAAGTTGATTGTTTGTCAAAATATACGCGTAGGCTAAAATCGGATCATTTTTAATCAGAGAAGCAAAACCTGCATCATCTCTAAAGTCATGATTGTTGACAAAAGTAACGACATTAAAACTACTGCTTGAAGTAGAATTGACAATCCCCGAATTGAAAACATTCCTAACATCATAACCAAAAGCATCACAAGCATCTTTTAAAGAAGCTCTCAGTGAAAAATCAAATACTCTTACTTTGATTGCTGATTTTGTATCCATATCCATATTGGCTTCTACATTAGAAACCCAATTAGAAAGAACGCTTGGATTGTTATCGAAAAACTCTCCAACGACCATCCCCGGATCAATGGCATTGTCATGTAAATAGTCCATCAAATCTACAGTGTATGCATAGTCAAAATGCTTAACAGCATCCATTCTATATCCTCGAATACCGACATCATCCCAAAGCCATTTTGACCAGACATTTAAAGTATCAACAGTACTTTGTACTCCTTGATCATAGTCATTAAAAAACCATAAAAAATCCCAGTCCCCATTCAGTTGAGTTGGATTACCATTAGGTTTGAAATTGGTGTAATTCATACCACCTCGACCACTGGGCATATTGGTGAAATCTGTATAGGTTTGGTATTTGATTTGACTTTGAATATCTGAACTCCCATCCCATAATCCAGTAATATAATGGTCACTATAACCTCCACCCGAATTAGTCATGTAGATGAATAAAGTATCTCCACTAGCATTGAAATCAGCAGCTCCGATGGTTAGCTGAAATTCATCAATACCACAGAAACCAGAGCAACTCCCTACGTCATCAATGCTTGCGACCATATCAACTCCTAACTGTACGGTGTTATTTCCTTGGCCACAATCACCACCACCATTTCCACTACCACTTTCATCTTCTGTATCTTCTGGAAGACCTTGAAAACCAACAGTGTTTGTTTCTGTATAAAATTTATAGGATCTATTATAAAAGTTAGGATGTTTTGATGCCGATCTCAACTTAAAATAATAAGTACCAGCTCCATTGCCAGAGCTCCCACCAAGCGGGAGGTAACAACGATAACGATCAGAAGGAAAGGCATTGTCCCCTGCATTTACTTTTGTACAATCTAGGTTTTCAATCCAACCTTCTACTGATGGATTATCTTCTGGTACACCACCATCTCGATGATTATACACCACATCAGCAACAGCGTTTATACCATTATTATCAAAAGCACTTACTACAGCATCAAGGTCTGTTCTGGTTCCAAATCCAGTCGCCCCCTGCGAAGGAATACCTAAGTCATATAAATCTTTAGGATCGTATCCGTTTGAATTGCTACCAAAACTTGCTCTAGATAAAGGTGGAAGCCAAACATAATTAAACCCAGCAGTTCCTAAGGCAGCAGCCTTAGAATCCAAGGTATCTGCCCAATTAAAACCATTCGCTGTTTTTGGATAATCCCAATACCAGCCTTGCATCATGAAGTCTTGAGAGAATATCGCTTGAGAATAGATACAAAGTAATACGGTAAAGATTGTTTTTGTTATCGTTTGCATAATTAAGTTCTGATATTCATAAAAATTATAAACATATAATGACAATAAGGATAAGTAATATAAAACATTTTCTCAAATTTTTATTGATAGAAGAAATCCATCATAAAATATTTATACAAATTCAGAAAAAAACATTATGTTTATAGTCTACTGATATACTCCTATCCCCCAAAATTCATTTGAACTTTAAGTTCGCTTCGAATAAGTTATTATTACAAAAACAAAAAGAATAGAATTATGAACAGAGAATTACTTTTTAAAAGTTTAATGGTTTTTATTTTTAGTTGCTTCTATCTAAATACTTTTGCAACTGTTGATTGGGTAGGAAATATGTTCCCCAGTTCTGGTTCTTCAACTACAATCACAGAAGGGGAGAACCATACTGTCTACGTTCAAGTTTATAAGGCTGGAGTTACTGAGGCAGGAGGTCAAGGAGGAGGAATTACCTGTGAGTTATATTATGGTGATGTTGATGCTTTTGGAATGCCTTGGAATAACATCCTTACCCAGGCTATGACTTATAATGTTGATATTGGAAACAATGATGAATATCAGGCGACGATTGGACCTGATGCGAATCTATATGAGCTTACTTGTAGATGCTCGGATGATGGAGGTGCTAACTGGACCTTTGCAACACTATCTAGTGGAAATGCCATGTTGACGGTTGATGCTCTTCTACCTGTGGAACTGACTGATTTTTCTGCAAGTCAAGAGTCTACTTATGTTGAACTTGAGTGGATCACTAAAAGCGAAACAGATAATAAGTATTTTAAAATTGAAAAGACAAAGGATCTAAGCGCATGGGAAGTTATTGGAGAGGTAGAAGGACAAGGCGTTTCTTTTCTTGAAAAAGATTACAAGTTTGTTGATCAAAAACCTTTTCAGGGAGTGAATTATTACCGACTCAAGCAGATAGATTTTAATGGAGAGCATTCTTATTCCAATACCATTAGCGTTGAATTTCAGAAATCTGAAATTAGTATTTATCCGAATCCAGTTGATGGTTTTTTAAATCTAAATTATGGTAAGAATAGTACTGCTTCGACTATTGAAATATTCAACCTACAAGGACAACTAATTCATTCTGCAAATAGTGTAAATGAAAACTATCAAACGATTTCGATTGCGGATTTTAACAAAGGAGTTTATTTAATCAGAGTGATTGATAAAAATGGATTCCAGTTGTTTAATGAAACGATCATTAAAATATAGAGAAGTGAAATAGGCGAATTCCGTCTAATAACTTAGAAAAATTAGAACAGATAGCAGGCACTTAGCTTAGGAAGAAATGGCGTTGAAACATTTTAATCCATCAATTTTTGCATTCAAAGTGCCTGCTATCGTTTAATAATGAATACGTTATTTTATCTCATTTGGATCACTTCATCAGTATCTTTTGGGATATGCATATCACCAACATTGACAGAAAAGGTTCCATCTGTTCCTTCCGTTTTCCATTCTTTATCTTCAAAGTCTTCTTTAAAATTGACCATAACTTGTGGTTCAATACGAGCAGCATTAAAAAAGCAATCTTTGAAATATCTACCTTCATCTTTAATCGAAACACCAGAGTGTACCACAGTAAGGTTTGAAAGGATCTCATCAATACCAAGTCTCGTGATATATGGATTACCCTCAAAAAGTAAATTCCTTTGGATTACTTTTCCAGGGATGATACAACTTACATTAGTTGTTTTTTTAGCTTCAGTTATACAGTTGATATCAAAGTTTACTGTTGTAAGATAATCTCCAAAGGGCCCGTTTACAATAAAACTACTATTCAGAAGAACAATATCTTTACTTGTAGGATTATCATATTTACATTTAAAATTTAATGTTTTAATAATCCTTTTACTGTTGCTTGCTTTTTTTATAAAACCAACACCTTCGGTTACTGCAGCGACTTGGATACCACTTTTTTCACTATTATCATTCATGTTGAATTTGACGGGCATTCCATTTTGTTGAAAGCCTTTAGCCATTGCCAGGATTTCACCATAGGTTTTTCCTTCAACTGTATAATTGAAATAATCTCTCTGTCTTATGATAGCATAATTTATTAAAAATGCATCCGTTTCTGAAACGTTTTCATCTTTTAGTAAGAGCTTGTAGTCCATTTTTTCATAATAGATGTACTCCATTTGTTTATCAAGAATAGTAGTTGGGGTACAAGCTATCAAAAGAAGAATAGGTATTAATACGATAAAATTTTTCATGCGCAAATCTAATAAAGAATTTTTGAATACGTTATAACTGTTGTTGAATAATTGATTGAAAAAAGGAATCAGATAATTAAAAAGATATTTCATGACTTTTTCCTTTTTTCATATATTTAAACAATATCGATGCTTTTATCATTAATATTGTTCAGCATCTTTACTAAAGTTTCAATTGCTTGTGGCTTTTGATTATAATTGTAGTATAACACAATCACCATGGTAGATCCAATACAGAAAAGGTCTAAAGAATCTTTTGAATTCAAACAATTTTCGGTAGCACAAGAGAAGTGTAGTATGAAAGTCGGAACCGATGGCATTTTGCTGGGTGCATGGTCTAATGTAGACGAAGTAAGCACCATCCTTGACATCGGTACAGGAACGGGATTGATTGCTTTGATGCTAGCTCAAAGAACGGATAATGCAATTATTCATGCCGTAGAGGTGAACGAAGGAGCTTGGAAACAGTCAGGAAGTAATTTCAAAAAATCGCCTTGGGAGAACCGATTAGAGGTGTTTCATACTCCGATTCAGGATTACGCTCGGTCATACAGAGGTTCTTATGATCTTATTGTCAGTAATCCTCCTTTCTTTTCTGGAGGTGTATTTTCAGCAAACCAAGGCAGAGCAAGTGTTCGTCATACCATTAAATTACCGAATGGAGATTTATTGAGTGCTGCACGTAATTTACTTGCTCAAGATGGAAGGTTCTGTGTCATATTGCCTGTAATGGAAGGTCTACGATTTAAAGAAATGGCTAAGAATTATGGTTTATATTGTAATAAAGTCACTGAAGTTCGTCCTTTACCTGATAAAAAGGCAAACCGTATGCTGATGGAATTTGAAAAAGATGAAAAAGAAATACTCAAAGAAGAGTTTACATTGTGGGATAAAATAGGAGAGTACTCAAAGGCACAAAAAGATTTAACTAAGGATTTTTATTTGAATCTTTAAGATATCCTTACAAAAATTAAAAAAGGCTAATCGATACGTTCGATTAGCCTTTTTAGGTTTTGGTTAATAATGTTTTTAGGACAGTCGATTCTAAAAAGGGAAACGATTCATTCATCGTTTCCCTTTTTAAAGCCTATTCTGCGTTCATGCTCAAAGATCTGGAATTCTCTAGAATAATAGATTGAGCTAAATCTAGGATAGTGGTGTCCTTCAAACTTACGATTCCACCATCAGGACCAGGTTGTATGTGTTTTCCGATAATACCACCATTAGAGTATTTTTTTGCCCCGAAGTAATTCCTTACAGTCTGAGGTTCTAATTCTAGTTGGTTAGCAATACGATCAACACTCCCCGTTGGAAGTTGATGCTTAATTTTACGTAATTCTCTGAAGGTAATGTTCATAATAGGTAATGATTTTTAAGATTAGAAAATCTGTGGATGAGAATTGTAATTTCTTACAATGGAAAATTAAAAATTTTAAACCTAAATTACAAGGAATTCGAGTTAAAAGATATATTTAATTTTGATAAAAAAGCTTTATGGTTAATATAATTTTTATTTATGGGTTAAGTATGAAATTATATAGGCTTTGGAATAAAATGGATGATATTACTATAAAATGTAATCTAATACATTGATTTACAGTGATTTCTCACTGTTCTAAGGATAGAAATACTTCACTTATTCGCTTAAAAATCCTTTTTTGAAGATGTGTTTTGAATGTTAGATTAATCCCTGCTAATTTCTAAGATTTAAGAATCGAGTAACTCTTCCAGTTTAGAATGGTAAATAGGAAACTCACCAATATTATTATGATCAGCTCCTTCAATAGTGGTCAGGTTAGAAGGATAATCCTTGGTTTTTTTAGCTAAGGCAACAGCATGATCATACGGTGTTAGCATATCCTGAGTACCTCCGAAAATATGAACTTTGCATTTTAGCTTTTTCATTTTGATAATACTTCGCAACTGATATCTCATTAACCATTTGATAGGAACAAAAGGAACTGTTCTGTTTGCCATAGCTGACATACTAGTATATGGTGTTTCAAGGATTAATAATTTAGCTTTAACCTTCGTGGCGAGTTCTGTTCCAATCCCTGTTCCAAGTGATCTACCATAGATGACTATTTGGTCAGCAGGCCAAGACTTTTCAAGATGGTTAAAAACCATCAGAGCATCACTATACAAGCCTTTTTGGCTTAAATTGCCTGTACTCTTACCATAAGTACGATAATCGGGCATAAAAACTTCGTAACCTAGTTTTGTAAAATCTTTAGCGGCTTGACCCCAGACTTCCAAAGCTTCAGAATTTCCATGAAAATAGAGAACAATCCCCTTAGGATTGGGCGTTTTAAAATGAAGTGCATGAATTTTTCCATTTTTTATAGGAAAGTATAGCTCTTCAAAGTTAGAATATTGATCGAAAGGATAATCCGGAGGTAAGTAAGTAGATTTAAAAATTAGACTTTCTTGTTTAAAATACAAAAACACACACAAAAGCAAATAGATTATTCCAAAAATTAAAATTAATTTAACCAGCATTCTCTACAATTAAGGTGTTATGTTTGATAATAAAGCTCAAAAATATGGTTTAAGAATTATTTTGTCGCCTTATTGCAAGTATTTTATAAAGGTAACGTTTACAAGTTGATTAAAATCCTCTATTTTGTGATCAAGAAATATAAAAATATGAAGTTAACCTACTACTTTTCCATTCTCTTACTTTCATTTATTCCCTTTTTTGCTCAATCTCAAGATTCTGCTCCACTCAAAGTGGATGAAAGACTCGTTGAAGTGTATGAAGAGGATTACCTCAATACTTTAGTTAAGGAGAATCCATTTTTAATAAAAAGATGGAATTATTATTTGGACAATGCTTTCTATATAACAGATGATGTAGTTGAAAAAACTGCTGATTATCAGACGGTTAAGATTATTGATCTAGAAAATGTCAACATCTTACAACTAGAGAAAGAGCAAAATATTGGTAAATCATGGGAGCTTCCTAAGGTTTACAAAATAGAAAATTCAAATAAGCTACTTGTTTATCATCCTGGAAAGAAATTTAATGAAAACCTTAGAGCTCATTTAGCTCGAGAATAAGTCTGTTAATGGTTTGTACTTTTAGGGAGAAAAACGTATTTTTACGAAGCTTCCCACTAAAAGAACTACCCTGATCTTTATTTTTTCCTATTTCTTCTAATGAATTGAAGTTCTAAAACATCTCCAATTCTCCTTTTACAGATTACTCCCATGTATTATACTCGACCCTTTTGGTCGTACACAACGAATTTTGCAATAACAAAAAAACTGAAACGAAACATGAGAAGTTTTACTCTTCTTGCTTTTTTCTTCTTACTAAGTCTGAATGTCACTGGACAAATATTTGTCATGGATGGAAGTCCTGTTGACGCCTGCACTGGTTTTTTTACAGATAGTGGTGGTGGAAGCGGGGACTATGGACCAAATGAGAATTTCACTACAACCATCTGTTCTGATGGAAGTTTAGGTACACATGTTCAATTAGTATTTTCAAGTGTCGAGATTGCTGCCGGTGATCAACTATGCTTTTTTGATGGACCAGATGCCACTGCTCCCCAATTAAGCTGTCATGATGATTTTACTGCTGGAGCATCATTTATTATACAAGCGACTGCAGCCAATGTAAGTGGTTGTTTAACCTTAACTTTTAATTCAGATGGAGCGGGTCAAGATGCTGGATGGAGTGCAGATCTAAATTGTATTCCTTCTTGTCAAACGATACTCGCTACATTGTTGAGTACAGATCCTGTGATCAGTCCTCCAGATACCGGATATATTGATATTTGCCCAGGGGATCGAGTATTTTTGAATGCTGCAGGAGAATACCCTCAAGATGGTGTAATTTATAACCATTCAGATGCGACCTCTAGTTTCTTTTGGGATTTTGGAGATGGTAGTACTGCGGTAGGACCTAATACCTCCCATATCTATGACGAACCAGGAGGGTATATTATTCAATTGACTATTGAAGATCAATTGGGATGTACAAATATTAATTTTATATCTCAGAGAGTCAGAGTTTCGACCTATCCTAATTTTGCTTTAGCTGGAGACATACCTGAAGAAATTTGTGCCGGAGATACGATATCTTTAAATGCAGTAGTTTCCAATATAGATTCTACTTTTGAGGTATCTGTTTCACCAACAGAAGGAGGGTTTCCAACAGGAGGGGTACGATCTGATTCACTTCCTCTACCGGATGGAACTGGAGCAACCTATTCAACAAGTATAATTTTTGATAATTTTTCTCCAGGTCAAACTTTAACTGATATCAATGATTTATTAGGGATTTGTGTAAATATGGAGCATTCATGGATGCATGATCTTCAGATAGATTTGACTTGTCCTGATGGGACAACGGTTGTTTTACAACAGCAAGTATTTCAAGGATTTTGTAATCTAGGTGTACCTATTGACGGTGATGACGGCCAGAATCCACCTCCTCAAGGGATCGGATGGGATTATTGTTGGACGCCAACTTCCACTAATGGTAATTGGACGGAATACTATAATGCAAATGCGATAACTACGCTTCCTTCTCAGGATTATGAAGCTTTTGGAAATTTAGAAGATTTCCTAGGTTGTCCTTTAAATGGAGAATGGACTATCACTGTTCAGGATTTATGGGGTAGTGATAATGGATGGATTTTCGAATGGAGTGTAGATTTTGCTGCAGACCTTTATCCTGATATTGAAACGTTTACTCCAGAATTAGTAAGCTGGGAATGGTCACCAAACTCCTCAATTGTTTTTTATTCTAACGACTCAATAACAGCGGCTTTAAATAATGCTGGAAACCCCAGTTATACTTTTACAGTAACCGATGATTTTGGTTGTTCTTCTGATACAACTGTAGTTGTAAACGTATTACCACCTACACATCCAAGTTGTTATTCTTGTCAACCACAAGGAACAAATTTATCTTTAGCAGATACCTCAATTTGTAATGGTGATATTGTTCAGTTCAATGCTTCCCCTGATGTGCCATTAGGTGATCAAATAGTTCCGTTCGAAGCCTTTTCTAATTTAGAGTTTGATGGTTCTACTTTTCCTCCTGGTAACCCAATAGAATCAGGAGTAAATATCAGTTTTATAAATCCTTTAATATTAACTGACCCACTCACGCAAATTGCGTCAGTTTGTGTCAATATAGATCACTCCTTTGATGGAGACGTCGAACTTCGATTGCAAGCACCGAATGGTGTAGTTATAGAATTATCGACAGACAATGGTGGCAGTGGTGATGATTATACCAATACATGTTTTACTCCAACAGCAGTGAATCCGATTACTTCTGGTGCTCCTCCTTTTACAGGAGACTGGATTCCGGAAGGAGATTGGGCCGATCTCATTGGCTCTGATATAAATGGAGTTTGGACTTTACTAGTTGCGGATGATCAGAATGGATTTGGAGGTACTTTTCTAGATTGGACGATTTCATTTAATATGGAAAATGAGTCTAATTATTTTTGGTCAAATGCGGCTACACTTTCTTGTAATAATTGCCCTGATCCGGTTGCTACACCAACAGTGACTACTGATTATATTGTAAATGGTACTGACTTCTTTGGATGTACGATTACGGATACGGTTACAGTTGAAGTACTAGATGCTTTTTTAGCTCCTTTACCTACTTGTGGAATACAAAACTTAGGAAACCTGACCATTGATTGGGCAGCTATTTCTGGAGCGACTGTTTACGAAGTTAGTCTAGATGGTGGAATAACATGGATACCTGCAAATGGAATACTTTCTCATACTGTTTCTGGATTATCAGATGGTGATATGGTTGACATATTAGTCAGAGTAGTTACTGTTAATGCTAACTGTCCATCCGCAATTGGAAACCTTCAATGCTCTTATATTGATGGCTGTATGATGACACTTGACACAAGTGCGACAATACCTCCATCTTGTTGGAACACTGATGATGCATCTGTGTTTATGTCAACATCTAATGCTCAATCTCCAGTATCTTATTCTATTGATAATGGTCCAGGACAAGGGCCTAATATAACCGGCGTTTCAGCTGGCGAACATACGGTCGTTGCTACTGATGCCGATGGGTGTATTGCTTTTATAACTTTTACGATTACTTCTCCAGATACGATTAATTTATCAGTTGCAACTGATTCAGTTAGTTGTAGTGGCGATTGTGATGGACAATCTGTAGCAACTGCAAGTGGAGGAACGGGCGGATTTAATTATGTATGGAATACCGTACCTGCAACATTTGATGCAACTGCAACAGGCCTCTGTTTTGGAAGTTATAATGTTACTGCAACAGATGGAAATGGATGTTCTGCAACAGAAATGACAACAGTAAATCAACCTATTGATTTATTAGTAACATCTATTATTACAGATAATGTCACCTGTTTTGGAGCGATGAATGGAATGATAGTGATTACTCCCTTTGGAGGTTCACCACCTTACGCTTACCAATGGGATGATCCAAATAGCCAAACTACTCAAACGGCAACAAACCTTGGACCTGGTGTGTATGGAGTTACAGTAACAGACTCAAATGGATGTACGATTGGAGGTAGTGCTGGGGTTTCAGAACCAGCAATGACATTAGAAGCTACTATTACTCAAACTTTTGAAGGTTGTGGAAGTGCTATGGCAAGTATTTGTCAAGTTACCGTTAATGGAGGAACGCCTAACTATTCTTATGAATGGTCGAATGGAGATATGACAGATATGGCTAGTAACCTTGGAGCTGGAACGGTTACTGTTACCGTTACTGATGACAATCAATGTACTGTTGAAGCCAGCTTTATGGTTACCGAACTAGATCCTATTGTTATTGTATTAGATGGGAATGATCCAACTTGTTTTGGAGGATCAGATGGTGATGTTTCGGTAGTTTCTGTAAATGGAGGAGCTTCTGGTTTCACCTATGAATGGAATACCACACCTGTCCAGACTGGAACAAGTATTAATAATGTAGCAGGAGGTGTAACTTATACTTTAGTAGTGACGGATGCTATTGGATGTACAGGAACTGAATCTTTTACACTGGCGAATCCTAATGAATTACAAATAACAATGTCTGCGAGTCAAGCGACTTGTAACGGGTTTAGTGATGGAGAGGCAACGGTTGCCAATGTTAGTGGAGGTGTTCCGGGATATACTTACCAATGGGATTCAAATGCTGGAAACCAAATAACTCAGACAGCAACTGGTTTAGAGGTTGGGATATATTTTGTAACGGTATCAGATATGAATGGATGTGTTGCTTCTTCTCAAGTAGAAGTTACTCAGCCTAACTCTATGCAATTAGTATTTGATGAAAGCGATAATTTTTGTCCAGGACAAAATGATGGTATCATTGATATGACAGTAATTGGAGGTTCTCCTAATTATACCTACTTGTGGGAAGATGGAGAAACAACCGAAGATCTTGAAAACTTATTATCAGGAACTTATTTAGTTACGGTTACGGATGCGAATGGTTGTTTTGTTTCGGATAGTGCTGCCATCAATGGAATTCCACCAATCGTTGCTGATATTCAAGTTGATGATGTAAGTTGTTTTGGCGATGATGATGGGTCTATTATCATCAACCTTTCAGGAGGCTCTGAACCTTATCAATATAGCTTAGATAATATTGAGTTTACTGGATCAAATATTTTGATAGGTTTAGAAGCAGGAGATTATAATCTTTATGCGGTAGATGCTAATGGTTGTACTTGGGCTTCTCAAATTTTTGTTGATAGTCCTGATGAGTTTTCAGTAGATGCAGGGGAGGATGTTGAAATTACTTTAGGAGAAAGTTATGAATTGATTCCTAGAGTATACAATCAAGTTGGTTTTGTTAACTATATGTGGTCAGAACCATATTTGGGAACATTAGAGTGCCCTGAGTTAGACTCTTTGGATATTTCTTGTAATACACCAATAGCAAGTCCTGAAAATACAATCATCTATGAGTTATACGGTATCGATGCAAATGGATGTGAAGATACAGATATGATTATGGTTCGGGTTTTAAAAGAAAGAGAAATCTATGTGCCTACTGGATTCACACCTAATAATGATGGTTTAAATGATCTGCTCATGGTTCATGGGCCAGTAGATACAGAGGTGAAATTATTCCGAGTTTTTGATCGATGGGGTAACATGGTCTATGAGTATAATGGTGATGCTTTATTATCATCAGATCCTGCAATACTTGTAAACGATCAGACCTTTGGATGGAATGGAGACTTTAGAGATGAACCTATGAATCCAGGAGTATTTGTCTGGTATGTAGAGGTTGAATATATTGATGGATTCAGAGATGTTTTTAAAGGTAATTCAACATTGATTAGATAGTTTTTTTTTAAATGATTGATACGTATTATCAGGTTTAAAATAAATAGTTCTAAATGAATTCACATTGCACTAAATAAAGAGATTTTAATTTATGGAGATTAATTTTTAATCTTTATACCTAATACATTAACTATGAAATTAAGTTTTACACTTTCTGTTGTTTTTGTTCTTCTTTTTCAATTAGGAATTGTTGAAGATGCAAAAGCTCAAGATCCGCATTTTTCTCAGTTCTATGCTGCGCCATCTCAATTAAACCCAGCGATGACTGGTGTCTTTGAGGGACGATGGAGGTTTCACGCAAACTATCGAGACCAATGGTCAAGTATATTGGAAGAAAATCCTTTTCGAACGATCGCAGCAGGGTTTGATATGCGGTATAGAATCGTAGGTTCTGACTATCTTGGTATAGGTATCAATGTAATGCAAGACGAAGCTGGACAATCTCATTTTAATACGAGTAGAGCTAGTTTGTCTGCGGCCTACATGAAGCAAGTTGGTGGTGGCAAATACAGAACGGACGATCAGTATTTAATTGCAGGTGGTTCTTTTGGTTTTGGTCAAAATAGTATTGACAATAGACTTTGGTTTTCTAGTCAATACAGCGTGAGTGCAGGCTTTCCAATTACTTCAAACTCTTCACAAGAAGCTTTTGATATGGAGAGTATGTTGAACTCAGATCTCTACATGGATGTAAGTGCTGGTTTGATGTATTATGCTTTATTTGGAGACAATACAAGTGTTTATGGAGGGATCGCAATGAATCACCTTAATGAACCAAATGTTTCTTTATTAGCCAATGGAAAAGAGATACTTTATAGAAGATGGATTGGACATGCTGGTGGTGAAATTCCATTTACTCCTGAATTAAGTCTAATGCCTGCGATCCAAGTAATGGGGCAGGGGCCTTCATTTGAAAGTACTTTTGGAGCTAACTTTAGGTACAGTAATCATGACTGGAGAGAGTTAGCAATTCGAGCAGGTCTTTGGGGAAGAATGACAAATACAGTGAGTGGTAAAAACTTAGATGCCTTGATTGTTACTGCAATATTAGAAGTGGAAAGATTTAATCTTGGGATCAGTTATGATATGACTACTTCGAATTTAAATGTTGCAAATAACTCAAGAGGTGCTTTAGAATTATCTATCATCTATACACATCCTTCTAAAGAAAGGGTTAAGGTTAAATGTCCAAAACTTTAATGATAAATTAGGGATTTGTAGTTTGATTTTATAAAGTCTTGTAGATATAAAAAACCAGTGAATGAGTAAAATCATTCGCTGGTTTTTTGTTGACTAGAAATACTGTTTTGCAAATTGGTGGACGGATTCTACATTTTTACCAAATCAATATCTTTAGTTAGTTTGATATTAACTCTTACAAACCCTTCGCTGCTTTTATTCTATTTATAAAAGCGTTTGCAGTTCCTTGATTTACCAATTGAATCTCATAAGTTTCTCCTCCTTTCAATTTTACGGATTGTTCTTTCTTCTTTAACCCGTCTACCATTTGATTATATTTTTCATTACTAGAAACGGTACTTAGAATGCCATCTTTGTAAGCGAAAAAATAGAACGTTCCAGATGGAGCTTGAATATAGATATACATTCTATTATCTCCATTTGCCATCACTTTAAATTCTGCGTATGATTTAAAGTTTCTATTCATCATTTGACTATTCATACTTATGATTCCATGTTGCTCTCTCGTCGTAACAAAAGACTGATATTCAGGAATCCATTTTAAAGGCATTTGACTAAATAAAATTGTGTAAGGATTATGCTCTTTAGGTATTTCCATAAAACCCATAGAAAGGATTTTAGATAACTGGGTTGATCTAACCTTTGCATCAGGAATCATTTCGCAAAGTGCTTGCTCATAGAAAGCCTCGGGACGGTAAGAAATAATAGATGCATCAAAAGAACTTGCCATTAAATCATTGACTGCGTATTCTAATAGGTTTTTTGGAAGATGGAAATTAACTCCCGCCATGGTCAAAAGTTCATTACTATTTTTACCTTCAACCGAAGAGGTTAACATTTGTCCTCCTGCAACGATGCTAACCATTTCATCATCAACAGGTCCAAGGTTAAATTTGCCTTGCATCTCTATCTTTCCTTCTTTATCATCATAGCTCAAAAGGTTTCCATACTTTACACCGGAAGTTACTCTTAAGGAATCTCCCATAATAAATTGATCGTTAGCTGCTTTATATCTTAGTAGACCTTTTGCTTCAAAAACTGGTCGATCCTTTCCGTTTCTCAAAGACTGCATCACTACAGGATAAAGCTCTAAATCTTCTCTGCTAATATATATACCCGCTCTGACTTTTTCTCCAAAGTCATTTTTTGGTTCATCATATTGGATCACAATATTCTTTTTGTCAGCCTTGCAATCTATTGAAAACCATGAAGGGTTTTTAAGATTCGTTACATCAAGTTTTGCGAACCCTTTAAAGTGAAGATTTTCTTCTGAAGCATCAAGATTGATATCTCCATTGAATTTAGTTTTATGATCTAGGTAAAAATTATCTTCCATTTTCGCAGAACCATTTGCTTTGGTCATTGACTTCTTTTCGCTTTTTTTACCTTTCCCAACTCGGGTACCTATTATCGAAGGGAAGTAGATTTCCTGATTTTTATTTCCAATATTATATTCATAATATCCTTTTGCAGTATATTCTTTTTTACCTTTTATATCAATAGTAGATTTGTTGAAGACATGATAACTGTTTGTGGTGTTAGCAATGATTTTAGAATTTTCTAAAGTTCTAATATCGCCTCCCGGTTGGATTTCTAAATTTCCATTTTCAGGATATACTGTAGCATCTGAAGTAAGAATAAACGGAACACCGCCGAGTTTAAGTTCGTTCGATTTTAAATCATATAATGCTGTTTTTCCTTGAAAAGCTAAAGAGTCCTGTTCCTCATGAATGGACAAGAAGTCACCAATTTGATTTTCTTTTGTTTTGAAAGTGATCGTCTCATTTTTCATATCCCAATCATATTCATTAAGACTCGTTTGGTATTTATTGTAAGGTAGGGTAGTAGTGATGTTTTCCTTATTCGCTTTTACATATCCCATTTGTTCATCAAAATCTAATTTTGCATAAACGTTTTTGGTATCCAAAGCAAGGTGATCAACACCTGTTGCTTTAATTTGTAAATCAGAAGTATCAGACTGAGCAGAGAAAGCTTCAAAAGAAATTAAGTGTGCAGATAAAATTCCTTTATTCGAATTAAATACTCCACGACCTTTTACACCATCAGGAGTAAGGATCAAAAGGTTTTCTAATGTATAACCTTCTTCTTTAAACATCTCAAAAGGTTTTTCTAAAGATTGAATATACATACTATCTTTGTAAGGTTTCCAATCAATAGAAACATCATAACCTTTTACCTGAGGTACTTTTACAGATTCATCTCTGACTTCATTTACATCAAAGTTTTTAGCGCTTGTTAAAAGTTGATTTGGTTTAAAAGTGATTTTATCGGCATCAATAGAAGCCCACTTGTAAGTAACGTTTCCTTTTCCAAAAAGACCTTTATTACTTAAATTCATTTCTCCTTTAAAGTTTCCTTTACCAGAAAAAGTTGGATAACCACCTTCAGGACTATTGTGAGTAAAACCAAGAGACTTGTCTTCTTGAAGGACTAGTTTTTCTTTAATATCTGGAAAAATATCAGCAGAGTTCATCGTTCCTGCAAAGTCTAAATCATTTTGAATCTCTTTATCCATGTCTTCTAAAAAGAAAGGATCTAACTCGAAATAAAATGAGTCTCTATGATAGCAACCTTCGAGTGTACGTTTTTGATCATAGTAAACATAGGAAGGTCCACTACTATTGAAGATTGGAAACATTTCCATTTTGCTTACTCCTGATTTATTTTCTGGAGCGTCCATAATTAAAGTACCACTTAGATATTCTAATCTAGAGTCCATTGAATAGGCAACTGCATCTCCATTTTTATCAACTTCATCTGAAGGAAGGTAAAGATCCATAAACCGAACAGAATCCATTTTGATTTCGAATTTATCATAATTGAAATGATAGCCTCGTCCTGTGAACAAACCAAAACCAGCATAAAGGTCTCCATCAAATTCAAGGTCTGTATTCTCTAAAATTAAAACTTGTTCTCCTGTAGGAATCGCTGCAATTTTATGTTCATTACTAAATTCAAAACTCTTAATACCATTGACGATTAGTTCGTTATTGTCTAAGTTTAAAACACCATTTGTTTCTTCACTTACAGAGGTTAATTTAATATTATCAAAATCCTTTTTTTCTCTACTGGCATCAGAATAATGGTAAACTTTTTCTTTGACGATGATTTTATTTTCTTCCTTTTTATAATCAATAAACCCGTCTTCCATTAGATCAAATAATAGTCCTTTGATGTTTTTTGCAGAAAATTTAGAATTTAATTTTGAAGCAAAGAAATCGGCATCTATAATTCTTGATCCTTCCTTTACGGAAATAATGTGCAAAGTAGAAATTGGATTATAGTCCGCTACGTTTTGGTATCGTCTAAATTCTTTATCACTATAGTAGTTTAATGATTCAAAGTTGACTCTCTTATTTGCATTGATAAAGTCAGGTACTTTTTTACCAAACTCAATATGACCTTGATTAATATCCCAATCAATCCGATCAATATCCATGTTTACATTGTGGAATGAACTAAAGAAAGGATTACGGTCACGGCCACTTTTTCCTCTATATAAGGAGAGTAAACCTTTTTCAACATTGAATCGAATGTTGATAGAAGGATGCATGATGGAATCTTTACCAATGTATAGTTTAACGTTAATATTATCACCAACTATATCTTCACCTTTTCTTATTGTGAAAAGATCAGCAGTGCAATTTAATGTAAGATCATTTTTGTCATTATAAATTTTAATACAAGCTTGTTTCTCTTTAGAACCAACTCCATATACAGATGATCCTTCTAGTTTAAACCCTCCTTGATATTGAACACCTTTACCAAGTTCTTTTATTTTAATGTTCTCATTGGTGGAAACAAATCTTGGATAAGAAGGATCTTTGGAGATTATGATTTTATCTTCAAAGTCGCCTTCGATTGGTTGACTAAAAAATTTGGGATAAGTAAGTTTTGCTTTTTTAGAAATGTAAGTTCCCTTTTTTATGTCAATTACATATTCGCCGAGTTCAGCAAAAACATCATTCATTTTTGTTCTTTCCCAGCTCACTTTTCCTCCTTGACCTTTCCACTCCATTTGGATTGGATCAAAAATACCGGACGTACCTTCTATATCGATAATCTGGTCTTTTTTTGTACAGACCAAATCAAAATTTTCGATCTTAAGGACAGGTACATTGTTTTCAAATGTAAAAGAGTAGTCTTCCGTAACGGCAATCCATGATATTCCAGATTTAGAATATCGAAGTGCACCACGATCAAAAAAGTCAAAGGAGAATTTTAAAAAATCTTTATATCCATTAAACTTTCGACCTTCAATATTGAGTAGCATTTTTTCTGCAGTATTATGCCATTGATCGAAATGCTTTTCACCATTCATCCCTTTTTTAATGATTGTAATACTTTTGATGTAAGAACTGAAGAAAGGCTTTGCACTCATCTTTTTCGTAAGCATTTGATTATTGAGCTCAATAATCCTAGCTGTTTCATTATTACTGTATGCACCGCTCCTAAATTTTTGCTCGAATTCCTTGAAAATCGGAACCATCTCGGCCTTATTTGTGACAGTCATGTAAGCTTCGAGCTCTTTTAAGAATTCATCAGCGTTTTTTGAAAACTTTTCAAGATCACCACCAGCGTATGTAGGCATACAAAGGGATACAATCATTAAGATTGTTAAGTAAAATTTGGTGTTCATTACTTTTTTGTTTTGTAAAAATTGTAATTGTAAAATTCTAAGTCCTTTGTTTTTGTAGTATATACCGTCGGAAACACTGTGTACGTAGATAAGGATGTGTTGGAAGACCAACAGCAAAGTCGTCACAGATAGCCAATGTTTAGGAGATCTAAACTATGGGCATAGGGGGGATTTCCTGAGAAACCCCAATCAGAAGGTTGTAAAACAGATTGTGGTTATAAGGCGTAGAAGGTTTCAGCTTTTTAAAAAGCTGTCAATACAAAAATCGACTTATAATTGTGGGAGTAATTGATTCTTAACAAAAATACAAATTAGTTATATACAAGGATATACCATGTTTATGGTACTTAAAACGTATGATTTATGACTAATCTTTATATTGAACGGCATATCGTACTATAGATTATTTGCAGATGATCTATGAAAGTTATATTATTTTTTGAAATTGCAATTTTTCTCTACCCTCTTTATGGTATTTTTCATCGATATCTTTGAAAATTGGCACAAAATCCTTCCGATGGCATAGTAATTGGTCTTAGTCTAGTATACTTAACGACGTCACGAAAGACAAAGCAAATTGTAAAAACCACTAATTATTAAATTTGTGACATTCGAAAAGAAAAACCTTAAGATTTCCCCTTTTATTCATTCTTTCATTTTCCCATCCCCCCGATAAGCTTTTTTAGCAATTAGACAATACGAAAAACCGCCAAAACAAATAGGCGAAAAACTACTTTTAAACCTCCCGTAACATTTGAATTGTCCCCCCACCAAAAACCGAATTTAAAATAGTATTCGAAAACCAATTTCCCTCCGATTATTTTTCAACGAAAAACTGCTCTTTTAAAATAGAGCGTTAAATCAACTTTATTTTTTTTGAAGTATTAAAATGCTTCTGATACATCAACAACAGAAAAAGGAATTAACACACACCACATTTTGGATTATGTTGTCTCTTGAATCATATGATTCAAGAGACCAAAGAATTTAGTGCGAGATTATCTCGAAACAATGTTTTTAGGATTATGTTATTAAAGCTGACTACACCGTAGTCAGCTTTTTTATTTTTAGCATATTTTTTAGAAAAGAAACTACTCACTTCTAAGAGATTTTACCGGATCGCTTATTGCTGCTTTTATGCTTTGATAACTGACGGTTAATAAAGTTACCATCAAAGCTAATAATGCAGATAAAACAAAAACGTTCCATTTTAATTCAATCCTATATTCATAATCGGATAGCCATCCTTCGAGTAAGAACCAAGCAATCGGAGTTGCGATAAGGCAAGCGATAAGGATTAGACTTACAAAACCTTTTGATTGCATCGCCCAAAGGCTGGCAACAGAAGCTCCGAGGACTTTTCTAATACCAATCTCTTTTGTTCTTCGTTCTGCAACATAAGCTGATAAACCAAAGAGTCCAAGGCAGGATATAAAAATGGCAAGGAAGGCAAGTACTTTTGCAAGGTTTCCTATTCTTTCTTCGATTTCAAATTTAGCATTGTATTCTTCATCAGTAAATTTATATTCGAATGGACTAGACGGACTATGTTTTTTGAAAACTGATTGGACAGTAGCAATTGCTTCTTGAGTTGGGATTCCTGATTTCAATCTTACGGTATGGACATTGATGCGCTCTGGATCTAATCGAAAAACAGTAGGCTTAATTGGTTGCCATGGAGATTCCATTATAATATTATTCACGACTCCAATGACTTGGTAAGTTCGACCACCAAAGTCAATAGTTTTATCTAAGATATTATCAAGACCAATTTGTGCAACTGCTGCTTCGTTGAGAATCATTGCTGAGGTATCTGTCGAAAATTCTCTAGAGAAATCTCTTCCTTCTTTGATTTGCCAACCAACGGTCTTTCCAAACTCAGGAGAGCAAGCAATCTTACCGAAACTCATGATCATATTTTCATCCTTGCCTTCCCAGTTGAAGCCAGTACCATTTGACCACACTCCAGTAATTGGTGAAAAAGAATAAGCAACTTCTTCTACCTTACCAGTTTGGAGTAATTCGTTTCGAAAGATATCAACTTTTTCAATTGTCTCATTATTACTCATAAACTGAATCACACTGTTATGATCATAACCCATTGGACGATTTTTAGCATGATTTATTTGTTGGTATACGACAATGGTTCCTATGATCAGTGCAATAGAAATAGTAAACTGGAGGGTAACTAAAACTTGCCTAGGAGTCTTGGATTTTCGTCCAGTATTAAAGGTTCCTTTTAAAACTTTTAGTGGTTTGAATGAGGATAAATAAAGAGCAGGATAACTGCCAGCTAGAAGACCAGTGAAAAAAGTAAATCCTAAAATGATTGACCAAAATGAAAAACTTGTTGTTGGGATTTCTAATTTTTTATCAGCAATTTCATTAAACCCTGGTAAAGCAATATATGCTAAAATAATAGCTATGCACATTGACATCAAAGCAACAACAATAGACTCGGTTAGAAATTGTCCTATTAATTGATGTCGATGCGAACCTATCGTTTTTCTAATTCCTACTTCTTTTGCTCTTTTTTCAGAACGTGCAGTACTTAGATTCATGAAATTTATACAAGCAAGGATTAAAACGAAAATACCTATTAAGCCTAATAGCCAAACGAATTGTATACGACCTCCAATGTTTACACCATCTTTGAAAACTGGATAGAGATACCATTTTGACATAGGGAAAAGAAAATATTCAGGTTTAGCACCTGGGTTATTCAATAGCTCTATATCTTTTATTTTTTGAGAAATGATATCAAAATCAGCATGATCTTCAATTTGTGCATACATTTGAAAGGAGTGCTCTCCCCAATTTGTTTGTGCTTGTTTTACCCAGTCTTCTTGGATTAAGTATAAACTCCAAGGAAGGAGATACTCTGATTCTGCTAGACGATTATTCGAAGGTAAATCTTTGAATACTCCAGTTACAACCAAATCATCCTTTGCGTCTATCTTTATATTTTTTCCTAAAGCATTGTCTGAACCAAAGAAAGATTTTGCCACGGATTCTGAAATGACGATCGAACGAGGTTCCATTAAAGCTTGTTCAATTTTTCCTTCGATAAGCTCTAGTGAAAAAATATTGAGAAAATCTGGTTCAACATATAGTCCTCTTTTTAAAAATTGTTTTTTCTCATGAACTAGGATATGTTGGAAATTCCAAGAAGCTAAGGATAGATGTTTGAAATCTGATCCAAATTGATCTTCTAAAACACCTCTGGTAGGAAGCGCAATAGACATGCTTGTCGTCACTTTATCGCTAAGTGTTTGATGAATACGGAGTTGAGCAATATGATCATAATTTTTATGATATTTATTGTAAGTTAATTCATCTTGTAACCAAAGACCAACTAGTAAGGCAACCGCAATTCCAATAGCAAGCCCAGAGATATTGATAAAGCTAATAACCTTGTTTTTTAGTAATGATCTCCATGCAATTTTAAAATAATTCTTTATCATAGGTTTCTCATTTCAAATTTAAAAAATAAAAAGCCAGTGAGGAAAAGTCCTCACCGGACCAACTAATCAAAAAATAGGTAAATTAAATACTCTTATAATAACGGCGAATTTGATCATTCAGATTTTAAACTATTAACTGGACTTAAGAACGCAGCTCTTACACTTTGCAAACTTACTGTTAAGAAGGCAACTAAAATGGCCGTGAAACCTGCAAGTAAAAAGATCCACCATTTTAATTCTATATGGTAAGGGAAATCATTAAGCCAATTGTTCATAAAAATATAGGACAATGGAATTGCAATAAGTAGTGCAATGAGAACAAGTTTTATTAAATCTTTTGAAAGCAATACAACTATTCCTGTTACACTAGCACCGAGTACTTTTCTTATTCCAATTTCTTTAGTTCTCAAGAAAGTCATATAAGAAGCTAAGCCAAATAGACCAAGGCAAGCAATTAGAATTGCTAGTAAGGTGAAAAAAGAAAGTATTTTTCCGAATCTGATATCTGCCTCATATAGGTTTTTAAAATGATCATCTAGAAAAGAATACTGGAAATTGTTTCCAGGAAAATAACTATCATAGCTAGTCTTTACTTGAGCAAGGGTTTGGTCGATGTTTTTAGTATCCACTTTAAGAGACAAGAGGTTTCCTGTGGAGTAACCAGGGGTGAAGATAATTGGTTCAATACTATGATGTAAAGATCTTTGATGGAAGTCAGGAACGACTCCGACGATCATCCAGTCTTTTTCAAAAAACCGAATTTTTTCATTAATTGCTTTTTGATAATCAGTATATGAAAACATCTTTGCAGTCGCTTCTGTTATAACGACTTTATCAACTAAATCAAAGTTATAATGATGATCTCTTTCTTCGAAGAAACGTCCAACGATTGGAATGATACCATAAGTCTTTGCATATTCAAAATCTGCATGTATAAAATTACTGGTAAACCTCTGATCACTTTTAGTAGCTCCTAGTTTTTCAATTTGAAAAACTCTGCCCATCTGATCACCCGGGGCACGGCTAGATGTTGCTGCATTTTTGACTCCTGGTATTTTCTTTAATTCTGCCTTAAAGGTGTTCATCTTTTGTATAAAGCTAGAATCCCACTGACTCATTTCTGGAGAGTTAAGGGTAATGATTTGATCTATACTAATTCCAAGGTCTTGTTTACTCATAAAATTGATTTGATTAGCAACTAACCACGAAGTAGTTATCAAACCAATAGACATTGTAAATTGAAAAATGACTAAACCTTTTCTTAACCAAACTCCTTTAGATTGTTTGTTAAAATTGCCTTTTAACACATTAGATACGACTGGAGAGGATAGTAGCCAAGCAGGATAGGCACCCGAAATAAGCATTCCAATCAATAGTAGGCCAATTAATGTAGACAGCATTAAGAAGTTTGCTTCACTTGGGTTTAATAAACTTAGAATTGAAGTATCAATTCCAAAGTTGGTAGAAAACCACGGACTTACTATTTGGACGATACCGATAGCTAAGAATAAACTCGTTAAATTTACAAGTGCTGCTTCGGTAAGAAATTGAGTAACTAATTGGGATCTAGTAGCACCGATTACTTTTCTGACACCAACTTCAGCAGATCGTTCTATTGCTTTGACAGAACTTAAATTTATATAATTAATCCAAGCTAATATTAATATGAAAAATGCGATGATAAGTAGTGACCAAACAGATCTACCATTTGCTGTTCGGCCGATTTCATATTCTAGTTCGCTGGAATATAGATGCGCATCAGAAAGTGGTTGTAAAGTAAAGATTTCAGTACTTCCAGATACTTCTGTTTCTCTAAAATGTTGTTCACTAAAACTTTTAAATTTTGATTCTAAAACTGCTACATCGGTATTAGGTTCGAGTTGGACATAATGATAAAAATCAGACCATGTCCAGCTATTATCTGCCCCTTCTCCCCAGTACTTGATGCAAGAAGCATAACTGATTAATAGATCAAATTGTAAAGAAGAATTTGCTGGAGGGTTTTTACAAACGCCAACAATTTTAAAAGGGTCAGCATATCTATCGATTTGTAATTCTTGGTTGATAAGTGCCTCATAGTTTTCATTATTATTTGGGAAATAACGATCCGCTAATTTCTGACTTAGGACAACTTCATTTGGTTCATCCAAAAGACTTAAGCTGTTTTTTACCAGTAGCTCAAAATCGAAAATTTCAAAAAAATATTGATCTGTCCAAAGACCGGGTTCCACTGGATCAACTTCATTATTTAGAGTTATCATTACATCTGAACTGAATGCTATTCTGGTACTGTTCTTTATTTCGGGGAATTCTGCTTTCATGGTAGGCCCAATAGTAGGGTAGGTGATTGTTCCTTTTTGAGTGGACTGACCATTCTGTAATCTTTCATTGACTACCCGATAAATATTTTCTTTTTCAGTATGAAAATTATCATAGCTTAATTCGAAACTAACGTATTGAAGTAAGAGAATACAAGCACTCATTCCGATGGTTAGACCACCAATAAGAATTGCTGATTGAGTCTTATTTTTGATTAAATTTCTAAACGCGATTTTTAGATAGTTCTTGATCATGATATATATGATTTGGCTTTGAAGGTTTACTCCGATTTTAGAGACGTTGAAGGATTTGCAGTAGCAGCTTTAATACTTTTTATACTCATAGTCAAAAAGGCAATTGCTAAGGCAGTCAATCCTGCCAGTACAAATACCCACCATGAAATATTTATTCTATAGGCAAAATCCTGAAGCCAAGTTTCCATGAACAAGTAAGCTAGTGGAAAGGCAACAATGATAGCAAAGAGGACTAGTTTGATAAAATCCTTTGAAAGCAAAATGACGATATTACTAATAGATGCCCCAATGACTTTTCGAATTCCAATTTCCTTAGTTCGTTGGGTGACATTATGAGAGACTAAGCCAAACAGGCCAATGCAAGCGATGAACAAAGCAATAAAAGTGAATATAGAAAAAGCTTCACCAAACCGTTTTTCAGCATCATAAAGTTGACTGTAAGATTCATCCATATAGTTGATGTTGAAAGGCAGTCTTGGAGCGATTATTTTTAAAGTAGATTGAAAATGAGCAACGGCTTCTTCCTTTTTATCCATGTCTATTTTTAAAGCCATATTGGAAAAACCATAGTAGTTAGACCTTTTTCTATATTTTAAAAACAGTGGTTCAATATGTAAGTCAAAAGGTAAAAAATGAAAATCTTTCACAACTCCAACCACTCTACCATTTTCAAATTCTTTTCCAATAGGGGAATCCCAACCAATCGCTTTAACGGCAGCCTCATTTAATATAAATGAGTTTATTGTGTCTGTAGGAATATCTGCGGAGAAATTTCTACCCTCAATAATTTCTATTTCATAAATGTCGATAAACTCTTCATCTACATAATTGCGATAAATTCCAAACCGTTCTACTTTGTCATTGCCTTCCCACTCATCAGCAAATCCTTGAGAATACATGTTTAGTGGTGTGTATGCAGCAAAGCTTGCTTCGTGAATTGCAGGGTGTTTTAAAAGCTCGTTTTTTATGATATTAGTTTTGTCAAATACCTCCGCATTGCTATAGGAAAGGAAGATGATTTGGTCTCTGTTATAACCTAATTTTTTTGTTTGTATAAAATCCAATTGTTGGAAAACAACGATCGTCCCGATAACTAAAATGATAGCTGCAGCAAATTGGCTAACGACTAAAATATTTCTAAGGGTTGTACTATTTTTTTTACTTTTAAACCAACGACCTTTTAAAGCAATAGCTGGACTTATCGTTGTAGAAATAATAGCTGGATACAAGCCTGATAAAATACCAAGTAACAGAGCAATGGAAAGCATTCCGAAAAAAAGTTCTTTTCCATTTCCTAATTCTAATGGAATTTTCTTATCCATAATTTGATTAAAAAAGGGAAGGAGTAACCTAGAAAAAATAAATGCCATTCCGAAACTAAAAAGAGTAATGATGCTAGATTCCGTAATGAATTGATAAACTAATTGTTTTCTTCTAGCACCTAATATTTTTCGTATACCAGTTTCTTTTGTACGCTTTGGGGAACTTACAGAAGCAAGATTTATGTAGTTGATTAAGGCTAATAACAAAATGATCATAGCGATGGATACAGAAAGCCAAATATATCGGATGTCACCATTCGCACCTATTTCAAAGTTTATATCAGAATACAAATGTATGTCTTTCAATGGTTGAAGAAAAAACTCAGGAGTGATGTTTAAGTTGTGTTTTTTGAAGATTTCTACAATTTGAGGTACAAACATTTGAAGTTTTGGCTCTAGGTTTTTATAATCGAAACCATCTTCTAAAACACAATAAGTAACATAATTATTACTATTCCATTTTCCATCATCATTGGGATAATCAGGAGAGTTTTTCACAGAGGTCAGGTAGTCAAAAGAGAAGTGTTGATTGTCAGGAATATCTTTCAAGACTCCTCTAATGGTTAAAGACTTTTTTTCTAATATGATTATTTTTCCTAAAGGAGAATTAGAACCAAAATGTTTTTTAGCCATAGATTCCGTAATAAGAATACTACTTGGATCTTCTAATCCTTTTTTACCAACTCCTTCAATGATTGGAAAGGTGAAAACATCAAATAGATTTTTATCAGAATACATCAAGGGCCCTTGTACTATTTCTTCATCGATAATAAAAGTTCCTCTGTCCAAAACAAAAAAAGTGGAAGTTTTTACTTCTGGGAAATTTTCTTTCATAGCAGCAGCTAATGGTTCTGCCGTACCCGTAAAACGATCGCTACCTCTAAAAGTATTTCCTTTTTGAATCTGAGCTACTCGGTAAATCTGATCAATTTGTACATGGTTTTTATCATAACTAAACTCGTATTGAATATATCGAGCAATTAAAATAAATGCAGTCATACCAATCGTGAGTCCTGCAATATTGATGATCGTAGAAGACTTTTGCTTGATTATGTTTCTTAGTCCGATTTTTAAATAATTCTTAAGCATAATTAAATATTTAAGAGATGAAGATTTGGGGTTAACGGAATCTTTTTATTCTGACTTCAAGCTTTTCGATGGATTAGAAAGCGCTGCTTTGATACTTTGAAAACCAACGGTTGCAAAGGCGATGCTAATAGCAATAATCCCTGCGATTAAGAAAATCCACCATTCTATTTCTATACTGTATGCAAAATTTTCCAACCAGCTTTGCATTAAATACCAAGCAATAGGAGAGGCAATGACTAATGCAATGATGACGAGTTTTATAAATTCTTTTGAAAGTAAGGTGACGATGTTGGAGACGGAAGCACCCAATACTTTTCGGATTCCAATTTCTTTTTTTCTTCGCTCTGCAGTATATGCTGCAAGGCCTAAAATACCCAAGCAGGAAATAAATATGGCTAAGCTTGCAAAGAAACCTAAAAGAGTACTGCTACGAGATTCCGTTTTATATAAATTGTCGTAAGTCTCATCAAGAAAGGAGTAATTGAAAATAGCGTTTGGTTCTAATTTATTAAATGTACTTTTGACAGAGGTAATAGCTAGAGCAGCATCTTGAGCGTTGGTTTTTACAAATAATCTTTTCATTCCCCATTGGAAGTTTTGGACGAAAATTAATTCCTCTATTTCATGATGAAAAGAACGGAAATGAAAATCTTTTGCAACACCGACTATTCTTCCTTTGTTTCCATTGAAATGAAACCATTGACCAATTGGATCTTTTATTCCTAAAGTAGAAATTGCTTTTTCATTTAAAATAAAAGAGCTGCTATCTCTATTACCCGGTAAGAACCATCTTCCTTCAGCTAGCTCTAATCCGAAGAATTCAGGAAATTTTTCTTCAACACTTATTCGGTATAAATAAGATTCGGAATCTGGTGCTTTGCCCGCAAAATCAAAGCTACCATATCGACTACTTATATTTGAAATCTGATCACTCGCTATGGTTATATTTTCAATTCCAGGTTTATTAAGTAGCTCATTTTGAAAAGTAATAGCATCAGATTCACTACAGGTAAATGAAAAAATTTGTTCTTTTTCATATCCAAGTTTTTGATTTTTTACAAAATTCATTTGTGTCAACATCACTAAGGTGCAAATGATAAGTGCTCCAGAACATGCAAATTGAGTGGTGACTAATATCTTTCTAAATCCTCCTTTATTTGCAACACCATTAAAATTGTTTCCTCTTAATGCTTGAATAGGTTTGAAAGAAGAAAGCTGCATCGCAGGCTGTACTCCTGCTAGTAAAACAGAAACTAGCGCTGTACCTAAAAAGATAATTAACGTAGAGCTTGAAAGTAGTTGACTATTTGTAAATCGTTTACCAGATAATTCTTCAAAAAGCCCTAAGCTGAGATTTGCAAGACAAAAAGCGACAACACTTGCTATACCGACGAGTACCAAAACTTCGGTCATGAATTGTTGGAATAATTCGAATCTGCTAGCTCCTATAATCTTTTTGACACTTGTAGATTTTGATCTATGAGCGGACCGTGCCGTTGACATATTCACATAATTTATACAAGCAATCAATAGGATCAAAAACCCAATAACACTTAGTATCCAAATCGATTGTTTATTCCCTCTGTCAGAACGACTATGGCTCAACATGCTAGAACCAAGGTAAACCTCAGATAAAGCTTGTAAAACGAAAGTCGTTTTATCTTCTTCTGCCTCCTCTACATTAATTGGAATCAGTTTGCTAAGTTTTTTATTTACAACGTCTGTTTCAATACCCGGACGAAGTAAAACGTAACTTGTGAAATTGAAGGCTCCCCAGTGGGTTGCTCCTTCTTGATAAAATTTATCATGGTTTCCTTCGAAAGGAATTAGTACTTCAAATTGAAGATGAGAATTTGATGGAATATCTTCGAGAACACCACTTACGATTAAGTCTAATTTATTGATTAATGTCAGAGGTTGACCAACAACATCTGTTGTTCCGAAGATTTGCTTGGCCATCGATTTTGTAAGAATGACATCGGTTGGTTCGTCAAACGCAGTAGTAGGATCACCATGTAAAAATGGGAAATCGAAGATTTCGAAAAAGGATTTATGGACTAACTTCGTTTCTGTTATATCGAATATTTTATTTCCATGACGAATATTAGTACCCCATATATTTCCAATATGAGTGATGTTTTCTACTTCAGGGATTTGAGCTTTAGCAGCTTCGTTTAAAGGCAGAGGTACCGATGAAATAACTTCTTTTTCTACTCCAAATGTCATGTTGGACATTATTCTATAGGTACGATCTCCTTTCGAATGGAAGTTGTCGTAGGACAATTCATGATTAGCCCATAAAAAGATAAGTACTGCAGCAGCAATTCCAATGGATAATCCAGCTCCATTTAAGAACGTGTAAAATTTGTCCCTTTGGAGGTTCCGAAATGCATATTTTATATTTTTAAAAAACATAGTTTTTATTTTAGGTTCTTTGATAACTCATAGTGAGTCGATCTATTTTATGCAGTGCTTAAGTGTTCTTTTCTTGCAAAGCTCTATCAGGGAAACAGTAGGTTTCTTATAATATTACTTGAAAAAAAGTGTAAGTTGATTACTTCGTTTTTC
>JAULCF011075666.1:29234-41794 GCA_032361265.1 Devaleraea mollis
CGTTTTTCTATCTTCCTTTACAAATCCATCTTGTAATTCTATGACTCTAGTGCCGTACTCTGCGTATTTTTCGTTGTGCGTTACTTGTATTATCGTCATACCTTCACTATGAAGTTTTTTGAACAAGTCCATAATTATTTCTCCTTGAGAAGAGTGTAAGTTTCCTGTTGGTTCATCTGCTAAAAGTAATTTTGGATTAGCAATGATAGCTCTTGCAACACCTACTAACTGCTGTTGCCCTCCAGATAATTGACTAGGAAATAAATCCTTTTTCGCAACCATGTTGAATTGGTCTAGTACTTCTGCAATTCTTGATTGACGTTCAGATTTGCTTACTTTTCGATAGAGTAGTGGTGTTTCAATATTTTCATAAACGGTCAACTCATCAATCAGATAATAAGCTTGAAATACGAAGCCCATATAATGTTTGTGCAATTCATGACGCTTACGTTCCTTCAGTTTGTGGACCTCTTCATCGTAAAAATGATATGCTCCTTTATCTTGTTCATCAAGCATTCCAATAATATTCAATAAAGTACTCTTTCCTGCTCCACTAGGTCCCATGATTGTTACAAATTCTCCTTGCTCGATATCAAGAGATACATCTTTTAAAACCCAGTTTGTCTGTGCAGCGTTTTTGTAGAAGCGTTCTATATTGGTGAGTTTGATCATTTCTTTATTTTTTGTTGAAAGCCTTTTCTTTATTTTATAAATACTGTCTAACCACATTCTCCGTCACGACTTGTCCATCAAGCATTCGTATAATTCTATTCCCAAATTCAGCACAATATTGAGAGTGTGTAACCATTAGGATAGTTGTTCCACTTGCGTTTAGTTCAGATAAAATTTTCATCACTTCATCTCCATTCGAAGAATCAAGGTTTCCAGTTGGTTCATCTGCAAGTATTAATTTGGGCTTGTTGACGATAGCTCTTGCCACTGCTACTCTTTGTTGCTGTCCACCAGAGAGTTGTTGAGGAAAGTGTTTTGCTCTATGCATAATATTCATACCTTCCAATAATTCTTCTACTCTCTTTTTACGATCGGCAGAAGGTACCTTAGTATAAAGCATCGGTAATTCTACGTTTTCATAAACCGTCAATTCATCAATAAGATTAAAGGACTGGAAAACAAAACCAAGGTTATGTTTTCGAACATCAGAACGTTTTCTTTCTGGAAGGCTGCCTACTTCATTACCATTAAAATAAAATTGACCGCTGGTTGGATTATCAATCATGCCTAGGACATTTAGGAGGGTAGACTTTCCACAACCTGAAGGCCCCATTACACTGACGAATTCTCCTTCTTTGATTTCAATATTTACTTGATTGAGTGCAGTAGTTTCCACATCATCAGTCTGGTAAATTTTAATTAGATTTTCTGTTTTTATCATGATGTTTTTTTGTAAGTGACGGATAGAAATAGCGTATAAGTAATTCCGTACAATAACTTAAAATATTTACTTTAATACTAAGACATCTTTATCTCCGAAATTATCATAGCTTGATACGATGACGATGTCTCCTAAATTAAGTCCATTTACAACTTCGTAATAATTAGGGTTTAAATTTCCTAATCGAATATCTTTTTTTCTAGCGTTTCCTGTTTGAGGATCAATTACATAAACCCAGTTCCCGCCCGTCGATTGATAGAAGCCACCTCTAGCTAATAACATTGATTCTTTATCTGCACTAAGTTGTAATTTTACAGAAACACTCTGACCTCGTTTAATGCCTTCTGGGAATTCATTTTTAAAAACCATATCTACTAGAAATGCTCCATTATTTACTTGAGGGTAGATTTTCTTTATTTCCATAAAGTATCTTTTTTTTGCAAACTCGAATGATCCTTCTTGATTTAGAAAAACTCTAGAAATATAAAACTCATCAATTCTAACTTGGATTTTAAAATTGTTGAGATTGTCAATTGAAGCGATATTTTCACCAGTACTCACAAGCTCTCCAATCTCTCGATTGAGTCCAGAAATTTGACCATCAATGGGGGATTTTAAAATAAGATTATCTAAGCTCTTTTTCGTGAATTCAAGATTGCGTTCCATTAAATCAAGGGATGCTTCCATTTGTATTTTTTGTAACTCCTGATAAACACTATCTTTTTGAATTCTGGATTTCAGTAACCTTTGGCGACGCAGAAAGTTTTGAAACTCATCAACCATCTCTTCATATTCAACAGCTGCAATTACTTTATCTTCATAAAGTTTTTTATTTCTAGCTAAACGTTTTTCAGTAAGGTTAATTTGGAACTCAACATCTAAGGCTTGTTCTTGTAAGTTGAGACTTTGTTGTTCCATCAAAACTGAGGTTGTACGAATCTGATTAATTTGTGAAATTACAGTTGCTTCTTGATTTAAAGAATTTAATTGCAAATCGGGATTTGAAAGCATAAGAATTGCTTGCCCTTTTTTTACCATTGCTCCATCTTCAATATATTTCTCTTCTACTTTTCCACCTTCTACAGCATCAATAAAAATAGTTTTGATTGGCAAAACAACACCAGTGACCGGTATGTATTCTTGAAACACACCATTGTTGATAGTGTCTAACATAAGCCGCTCTGTGACAACATTTAGTTTAGTGACTCCTGCATTTTGATAAGCTGAAAAACCAAAATATGCGATCGCCAAGAGTACAAAGGAACCAATGGTTATTTTTTGCCAGGTAAAATTCTTCTTTTCTATTTTTCTATCCATTTCGATATACTTGTGATTCGTATTTGATTGATTTTTTAAAAAAAATATGCGGTCACTTACTAAAATACTATGAGATAGCTATGCCAAAACAGAATGCCGCTGATTATCAATAAGTTATAGTATTTTATTTTTGTTAAATGAAAAAAAATGTTCATGAGCGTACAATCAGGTGTTCATTTTCGGACAGTAAATTCTATATTTGTATACAAAGAAGCGAATTTACAGCTATGCTTTCATTTAGGAAATGCTAAAAATCGCTTTCTAAATTCTCCAAATTATTAGAAAACAATACATGCTAAAACTCAAAGATTCAACTGTTCTTATCATTGACGACGAGGAAGATATTTTGTTTACCCTCAAAATATTATTGAAAAATCACATCGGTCATGTCTTTACTGAATCTAATCCATTCCACATTCCTAGATTGATTAGGCAACATCAGCCAGACCTCATTTTGTTAGATTTAAATTATAGGACTAATACTCATACTGGAGAAGAGGGATTAAGTTGGTTAGAAAAAATTAAAACGATAAGTCCGAGAACGGAGGTGATTATAATTACTGCTCATGGTGATGTAGATATTGCAGTGAAAGCATTGAAGCAAGGAGCATCCGATTTTATTGAAAAGCCTTGGCATAATGAAAAATTACTTTCCACCGTAAAATCTACTCTAGAGTTAATCTCTTCAAAAAAAGAAATTCAACATTTAGAAAATACCAGAGCACAATTGAATAGTCAGCTTCAGGAACTGAATGGAGAAATGGTTGGTGAGTCTAAAGTCATTTTAGATATTTTCAGAACGATTAATAAAGTTGCTATAACAGATGCTAATGTTTTAATCTTAGGAGAAAATGGTACTGGAAAGGAAATGGTTGCTCGGGCAATTCATCAAGCTTCTAAAAGGAGCGAAGATGTTTTTGTAAAAGTAGATGTAGGCTCGGTTGCTGAAACGCTAATAGAAAGTGAGTTTTTTGGTCATAAAAAAGGAGCTTTTACGGATGCTCATGAAGATAGAATTGGACGTTTTGAAGCAGCACAAAATGGAACTTTATTTTTAGACGAAATCGGAAATTTATCTCCTGCTTCTCAAAGTAAGTTTTTGTCGGCTATTCAAAATATGGTTATCACTCCACTTGGTACAAATAAGCCAGTAAATGTGAATTTTCGATTGATTTGTGCAACCAATGAAAACCTTACAGAAATGGTTCAGAAGCGAAGCTTTAGACAGGATTTGTTGTATAGAATTAATACGGTTGAGATTCATGTTCCACCACTTAGAGAACGGATTGGAGATGTACCCATTTTAGTCAATCATTTTATTCAAACTTTTAAAGAAAAATATGGAAAGGAAGAATTATCGATTTCTGATGATGCTTTGAGAAAATTAGAAATGCATGATTGGCCCGGGAATATTAGAGAGTTGAGACATTCTTTGGAACGAGCGATCATATTATCTGAAACAGATGTGTTGATGACTGAAGATTTTAGGTTTTCAGATTCGGATGATGCCGATATATTGGAAGATTCTTCGGATTTGAATATCGAGCAGATGGAACGGAAATTAATATTGAGAGCTTTGCAGTTACATAAAGGAAATATTACGAAAGCGGCAGAGGATTTAGGTTTGACGAGAGCTGCGCTTTATAGGAGGTTGGACAAGTTTGGATTGCAGTAGTATTGAAGAGGGAGTATGTTGAAAAAATAATAATGGGTGGATAATTTCTTGGACACAAAGTTTCACAAAGGGTGGGTTAATACTTTTTATTATCTGTTTAATTGTAAAATTTATTTATAATTCGATGTTTAAAAATTTTAAAATACAAATACTCTTTTATCTTGCGGCAATACTTGTTGTGAGCATTAGTGCAGGATATACGTATTTTGTAATCGACACAAAAATCTATTTAATATTCCTGATTCCAATCACTGCAATTCTCATTTGGCAAATGTTTAATCTAATTGATAAAACGAATCAAGAAGTCGCCAGCTTCTTGTCAAATATAAAATACAACGATTATGCAGTTCGGTTTTCTGAATCAAAATCTATTGGAGACTCCTATCAAGATTTGCATAAATCCTTTAATTTAGTTAATGAAAAATTTAGAGATATTCGATCTGAAAAAGAGATTCAGTTTCAATATTTGCAAGCAATAGTAGAGCATGTAGATACTGGGTTAATCTGTTTTAATGAAGAACAAAAAACAGTGTTAGTGAATAAAGGATTGCAAGTGTTATTGCATAAATCTTATTTTCCTAATTTTGAATCTATCAAAAAATTTAGTGAATTACTTTTTGAGGCGATGAGTGAGATTGAGCCAGGGGAACGCAAGCTTGTCAAGCTAGTCGTTGGAAATCAAATTGTACAATTAGCAGTAAGAAAAACAATCTTGCAATTGAAGGAAGATGCCTTGCATTTGTATGCTTTGCAAAACATTCATGCAGAGTTGGAAGAACAAGAAGTAGAGAGTTGGCAGAAATTAATTAGGATTCTAACTCATGAGATTATGAATTCTATTGCTCCAGTTGTTAGCCTTTCTGAGTCTGCAAATACGATGATGGAGCAGACGGATCATATCTCTGAGGAGCATGAAAAAGACCTTAGGAAGAGTATTGAGGCTATTTATAGAAGGAGTGCTGGTCTTTTACACTTTACTCAAACCTATCGACAATTGACTAAAATTCCGCCTCCAAAATTTCAAACTTGTGATCCAGGAGAGATTTTAGAAAGGGTCTTGACATTATTGAAAACTGATTTGGAACGTAAAGGAATTCTTGTAGAACGATTATTTAAAGATAAAAGATACGAGGCACAATTAGATCCTGATTTGATGGAACAAGTATTTATAAATCTGATTAAGAATGCAATGGATGCATTAGACAAGATTACTAATCCAAAATTGAGTATTCATCTTTTTAAAAGTTTGGATGGTGAATTGGAAATCCAAATTGCGGATAATGGACCAGGGATTCCGAAAGATATTTTAGATCAAATCTTTGTACCGTTTTTTACAACTAAAAAAGAAGGAAGTGGTATCGGTCTTAGTTTGTGTCGACAAATTATCCAAATGCATAAAGGAAGTTTGTCGGTTTTTTCGAAGGATGATAAAGGAACTATTTTTACTTTGAAAATATAGGTACTAAAGATCAGAAATACTCTAATCCTTAATACCTATTTCTCTTTATGTTTTAGCTCGGTACGTATACTTTGTATTGGTAAGTTACGATGATCTCCTCGCCAGATTTTATAGAAGTTTCCCAACAAACATTATTAACTTTATTTGGGCCACTTTGATTTACTCTTTCTGATTTTAACCACTTTTTAGAACTCTCTAATAACTCTCCATTGATCGTTCTTCTTACATTCAAATCAATATCTTTCTCTTTGTAGTTTTTGATTTTTAATTGGCCTTCCACAGTAACGAGGTCAAAATAGTAATTACTATTATTTTGATGTTTTCTAACCTTCGGTTCTCTTTTGATCTCTTTTTCAGCATGCTTTATTTTTACATTAGGAGCTTCCGTCAGCTTGACAAAAGAATGTCCTTTGATCGGTGTATAATTCAATTGATCTTGACTAATTGGCTTTTGATCTTTGATCCCTTTTACGACCATTGCGGAGCCAGTAGTCCAAGGAAATTCTGTTTCATTATTTACTTTTACAGAATGGAAAACTTTATTTACATTATCAGGTGTAAAAAGAAAAGTTTGTTGAAAATATCTTTGATTAGTATTGTTAGGATTAAGATTACATTCATAGATATGAGCAATGTCGATTTTTTTAGAAAAAATAGGGTAGTGTCCTCGGCCTCCTTTTTTGAGCGTGAAGTTTTTTAAATTATAAAAGAATAAATCTTCTTCTGCACTTCCTGTAACCTGATTGGCGGTTACACTTACCTCAGATAATGACATGGAAGCATCTTCCGTAATCGCATAAGCATTTGTTGTTTGTGCTCGCATGGAATTTGAAAAACCAGGGTTTACCGCAGGGACAAAAGTATTGTAAAAATCAACTAGCGAAGAGAGTCGATTTGCAAACCTGAAATTTGGAACACCAACGACGAAATTGATATCTGTTTCTTTAATATCTTCTGCGCTATTTACAACTTCCGCTCTTAAAGTCAATTGAGCTGTCTTATCATCAATCAATTCAATAAGATATCCCGGAGTCCAGCTTAGACCATTTTGCAAATACATCATATCGACATTTTGCTCTTTATTGTTATTGTCAAAATTGAACTGTAAAATGGGTTTGTTTTGTAAAGTTTGAGATTCTAAAATCTGATTAGGTTTTTCAAGAAATTGGACCCTTCTAATCTCGCTAGTATTGATACTCAACCACATCGAATCAGTTTTGAAAGTCACAAGATTGCCTACGAAAAATTGCTCTGGAAGTAAAGCTTTATCTTCTTCCGTTTTCTTTATTTTTTCAACTTCTTCGACATAACCATCTATGATTTCATCTTTCCCAATATGAAGCCTTACTTTTTTTCCAAGATTAGCACTTAACATTTGAGCAAATGTTGTCGTTCTGATTTTTTGATTTTCGGCAACCTGATCATTAAAGCTACTAATCGAATGTAAAACATCATCCGGAGATTGAATCCAAAAGGTTCCGAATAATGCAGAAGGAATATTTTTAGTGATTCTATACGTTTTGTCTTTAGTTTTTACTTTTCCACTTTTAAGATAAAAAGCAGATCCATTTTTGAAAAGCGAAATGGATTTAGTTTTAAAATCCTTATTAGCGTCTTGACAAAATCCTAAACTGATTGCTAGAAAGCTAAAAAGAAACAAGCTGATATATTTTTTCATTTTTAATGGTTTGAAAGATATAATAATATTGATCATTAAGTATACTCAAAACGAGGGCACATTTGTAGGATGAAGCTAGATCAATAATTACATATCATTAGACTCTTGTTAACGTTTTCTTAACTTTTAAAGTTGTGAAAATAAAGAAGAATCAGAAGATTTACTTATGGCACTTTAGATTGAGATTACTTATTCACTCTTAGTTGCTCTTTCTAATCGGTCGTTGATAGATCTACCTAAACCAAAGTCGGGAAATATTTCTGCAACAATCATATCGACCTTTAGTGTATCAAGTTTGTGAAGGGTATTATACAATTTAGCTGCTGCTGCTTTTAAATCACCATCTTTTGATAAAATTTCAAGGTACTCAATATTTGGAGCATTTATATTATCTTGAAATCGGATCACTGCAATCTTTTTATCAGGATAATCTTTGATGAAATTTTCTACATTTTCTACTTGGTAGGTTTTTGTTTTCGGAGCATAATGTCGAGCGAGCATACCTGGAGCATTAGGAGCTTTTTCTTTCTTATTGATCACTTTTACTGCTCCAATAACACTAGTGATATCTTCAATTGAAATAGAACCAAGTCGATACAATATAGGCTCATCATTTTCAAATCCAATTATGGTAGATTCTATTCCATTTTTACAATCTCCACCTTCAAGCACCATTGATATTTTCGTTTTAAAATAATTCTCAACATGGCTTGCACTCGTTGGGCTAATACTACTGAAAGGGTTTGCGCTAGGTGCGGCCAAAGGGAAGGATAATTTTTCTAATAGTTCTAAAGTAACCCGATGATTCGGAATTCTTATCGCAACAGTATCTTTACCAGCAGTGATCAAATCAGGTATGTTTGGTTTCTTTTTTAAAACTAAAGTTAGAGGACCTGGCCAAAAAGCAGTAGCAAGTGCTTTCGCTTTTTCAGGAAAATCGATTACGATATCCTTTACTTTTTCTATAGAAGGTAGGTGTACGATTAGAGGGTTAAATAAAGGTCTTTGTTTTACTTGAAATATTTTTCGAATAGCTTTTTCGCTATAGATATTTGCTGCTAATCCATAAACCGTCTCCGTTGGAATAGCAACCACATCTTCATTATTTAAAAGTTCTATAGCTTTTTCAATATCTTTTGAAATAATACTCATTTACACAAAGGGCTTTTTTAAACAATGTCATACTTAGAATAAGGGTAGCGTTTTTTGAAATGTTGATACTCTCGAAAACCTACAGGGTCTTGTTTCAAAATAGATACAAAGCCTAAGTTTTAAATGAGGTTTTGGACTAAAACCCCGTAGGGTTAAATTTTTTTATCAACACAAAATATAGCACTACCAGAATAAGGTCAAATTTAATAAAAATTCACCTTTCTGAATGTTTGTACTGGTAATTAATTCCGTGAACTATTATAAGTTATTAGACGGACTTAAATTAATATATTTTCTTTAGGGACTTCCCAGAAATCATACACTAATTCCCTATCGGTCAATCGCTTAATAATTTTCAGAAAATCGAAATTATGTTTATTTAATTCCGTGAACTACTTACGTTTGTTTAAGTCTTCTTACATTCCTATATTTGAGGAAATGAAAAAGGTAAATTATCCATTACTATACTATAAAGTAGGAGAAGAGGCAGTTTTAGGCATTTTGGTAGGAACGGAATACCAAGTGGTTGAAAAAGATGTGGCTTCTGTACGCAAAGTCATGGCGGATTATTTACAAAAAGATTATAAGAAATACGATTACCTGCCTTATTCGAATATCGAAGAACCAAAGCTGAAGATGATTGATGTGAAAATACGACCTACCTATAGAGATCGTAAAGGAGCATTTCCATTGCCTGAGTTAATTAAAGTTAGTGTTCCCGTAGTTTACGGTGAAACGGAAGATGGAGATTATGAAGCTTATCTTCCTTTGTTTCAAGATGGGTTTTATTTTTATGAAGCGAAGCAATTTAAATCCTTAGTCAATCATTTTGCTACAGGATTACTTAATAATCTTTCTCCGGATCAGTTGTATCGGCAGATGATGTATGGCCAGCCTACATTGGATGTGATAACCTTGAAGGTCAATTTTGATAGAAACCTTCGGGATGCTTATGATCCTGATAGTTCAGACTTTGAGAAACTTAGCCAGTTGGCTATAGAATATCCTTTTCCAAAATCTCTTCGAAAAAATATTTCAATTTTTCCAGAAGCTGCTTGGGAAATGGAAGATAAAGTCGACGAAGTTATAGATAAGCTTTTTAAAATTAGAACTAATCTCCTCATCGTGGGTAATCATGGTGTTGGAAAAAGTTCTGTTCTGACTCAAGCTATTAAAAAGATTAAAAGCCAAACTAAGAAGCTTAAATTTCAAATTACTTTTTGGCAAATCATGTCTCAAAGGATCACTTCAACTGCAAAATATTTTGGGGAGTGGCAAGAGATCTGCGAGGAATTAATTGAAGAGTTAAGACAAGCTAATGGTATCCTTTGGGTGGTTGATGTCATTCGACTTTTGCAGACAGGAGGTAAAGGAGCAGAAGATAGTGTTGCGGCATTTATGTTGTCTTTTTTACAACAAGGAAAATTACAAATCGTAGGAGAGGTAACCGATCAGGAATTGGAAAGTATGCAACGCTTGTTACCTGGCTTTGTAGAGAATTTTCAAATTGTAAAATTAGAAGAACTACCAGAAAAGAAAGTACAATTAGTCTTAGATAAGTTTGCGGAATATTCAAAGAAAAACTTGAAGGTCACTTTTGAAAAAGGAGGTTTGTCATTGTCATACCGTTTGTTAGATAGATATTTTCCTTATGAAAGTTTCCCTGGAAAAGCTGTAAAGTTTTTAGCAAAGTGTGTAGGAGAGGCTCAGATTTTAGAAACGAATGAAGTGACGAAGCAGATGATTGTTAAAAACTTCATCGATCAAACGGGATTACCTGAATTGTTTTTAAGAGATGAACTTTTACTTGATCAAAAAGAATTGAGACGATATTTTGATTCCCGTATTATAGGCCAACCTAAAGCTTTGGATCGGCTCACCAATATTGTAAAGATATTTAAAGCAGGATTGAATAATCCAGGGAAACCAATTAGTACTTTAATTTTTGCTGGTCCCACTGGAGTTGGAAAGACTGCTAGTGCTAAAGCGATTGCAGATTACTTTTTTGGGAAAGGACAGAAGGGGTCTCCTTTGATTAGAATTGATATGAGTGAGTTTCAGCATCCAGGACAGATTAGTCGCTTTATCGGAGCAGGAAGGCAAGTCGGAAAGTTAGTTCAAGAAGTTAGAGATAAACCTTTTGCGGTCTTACTACTAGACGAAGTTGAAAAAGCAGCGAAGTCGATCTTTGATGCCTTATTGACTGTTCTGGATGAAGGAATTCTCGTTGATGCTTTTGGTAGAGTAACTAATTTTAGAAATTGTATCATTATCATGACGACTAACCTTGGAGCTTCTAATCGTCAATCCATAGGATTTAAAAATACAGAGGATGAAGAGACGGCTTATCTTTCTGCTATTGGTCGATTCTTTAGACCAGAGTTTGTCAATCGTATTGATGGAGTGGTGATGTTTAATAGCTTAAATAAAAAAGACATTTACAAAATTACCGCTAAGGAATTAGTAGAATTGAAGCAAAGAGAAGGTTTTGTAAAACGAGGTTTAGATCTTCAATTCTCTGAACGAGTTCATAATTATTTGGCAGATATTGGCTTTGATCCTAAGTTTGGAGCAAGACCACTTCAAAGAGCGATTGAGCAAACGATTGTAAATCCGCTTGCTAGTTGGTTGTTGGAAAACCCGAATGCTAAATCTTGTAATTTACTGATTGATTATGATGGAGGAATGATAGTGAAAATCGGAAGATAATTCTATAGTTATGAATTTGATTCAAATTTTAATCATTATACTCTTTCCCTACCTTTGGATTCGACTTTCTAAAAAATGGTCCATTGGAAAAATACTTAGCCCTGTTGTTTTATCTTATCTCACCGGAATTCTACTCGCAAATTTAAAAGTCCTCCCACTGAATGCTGGAATATCTCATGCCTTTGGAGATTACACTGTTATATTAGCCATTCCATTTTTATTATATTCTACAGATTTGATGGCTTGGTTCAAACATGCAAAAAGTTCCGTTTTATCATTTGCCCTTTGTGTATTCAGTGGCATTCTATGTTCTGTAAGTGCTGCCTTTTTGTTTGCTAATAGTGTAGAAGACAGCGGCCTGATTGCAGGAATGTTAGTTGGTGTATACACCGGAGGCACGCCGAACATGAACGCTATTGGTGTTGCGATGGAAGCAAAAAGTGAGACATTGGTTTTGATGAATGCTGCTGATATTATTTGCGGAGGTATTTATTTGATATTTTTAACCTCCATAGCTCATCCACTTTATGCAAAGCTATTAGTCGCTTTTAAAGGAGATAAAAAAGTAGAAACAGGTCAATCAACTATTAAAAAGAAAATTTCAATTCAAGATATAACGATACTTTTTATCGTTACCATAATAGTAATAGGACTTACTTTAGGCCTTTGTAAATTGATTTTTGGAGATTTAAAACAAGTTGCCTTCATCCTTTTGATGCTGACCAGTTTTAGTATCCTTGCTTCCTTTTCTAATAAGATAAGAAATATTAGAGGCTCTTTTGAGAGTGGTGAATATCTACTATTGATGTTTTGTGTCGCGATAGGAATGCAAGCTGATTTTAGTATTATGTTAGGGGAAGGTGGAGCGATAATTTTATTTACTGCTTTTGTTTTGAGCATGACTATTTTATTACATCTTATCTTTTCCAGGATTTTTAAAATAGATGTCGATACCATGATGATTACTTCAACAGCAGCTTTATATGGTCCTGTTTTTATTGGACAGATCGCAAGTACGATTAAAAATCGATCATTGATTGTCTCAGGTATGGCAACAGGTTTAGTGGGTTATGCCATTGGAAATTATTTAGGTATTTCAGTGGTGCATATCTTGAGAAGTTTGTTGTAAGGTGCTAAGGGGAATTAGGTATATTTTTAAAAGAAACTAAAAGACATG
>JAULCF011075667.1:0-16026 GCA_032361265.1 Devaleraea mollis
TGGCCGAATAAAGGTTCATATAACGCATCCGGCACGGTCTTCAAAACTGCGACGCCAAACTGTTCATCAAGTGGTTTTACGTCGTCGATTGTGTCCATTTGTAAAGCTGGTTCCGTGGGCCTTGGCTCGCCTTTGGGCGACCGGACCCAGTAGTCATCAAAATCGCCGGTGTTCAAAATTAAGTCGCCTCTTCAAGTCTCAAATACAATCACCCGAAGATCTCTCTGGATTGCGGTAACACAACCTATACGCGCTCAATAAGACAAGGAAAAGGCAGGTGAGTTTGAGGCCTCTTTGCGCTTAAAACGAAAATTGTAAGACAGGCTACATATCCCGCTACCCCACATTGGCATTTTCGCTGTTTTGCGGGTGATGCAAGCTGGACCGTTTGGGGATTGTGCCAAAAGCGATAATTTCTCTTGTGCGTGTTATCCGATACAGCTGGCTAGACTACGGATATTCTGAATGTGGAAAGCTGGTAACGTGCGCCCTGCTTCAAGCCGGCAGGTTACCGGCCACGCTGTGGCATGCCTGAGAGGCCCTCAGCGCATCACCTGATGCCCATTGGATTCCTTCGTACGATATGTGAGTAAAAAGGCATGCACGGGCCCTATGGGCCGATATATCAGGTGCCCGTAATAAACCATCAGTCTCAATTCTCAGCAATCTTACGTTTACGTAGGAAACTGCATCTTGAGATTGGCTGTCCCATCATACCGCCTATGTATACGTATGGCATGTTACCTATACGTTACGTAAAGAGCTCCAGTGTAAACGTTTTCGGCGGATTTCATTTCTCGTTTATCTTAACAAAGGAACTATTAAATGGAGTTATTCACAGCTGTGCTGTGTTGTTCTAGTGTTCTTAGATGGTGTTCCCCCCTAAATCAGGTAAATAAATCAATAACTTACCGTACTTAAAGGGGACAGATTCAGCATTTTCATTTGTTAAAGGGGACAGATTCAGCATTAAAGGGGACAGATTCAGCAAATAGTCCCCGCCCATTAAAGGGGACAAATTCAGCGGAACCTCCACCCATGAGGGGGACAAGTATAACTTGAAAATATATGTTTCTGTCCACTCTTGACTTGGGTATACTTTGTGGATGAATCAGGCAAAATCGCAAAATGTAGGGTTATTTGAAGAAAGCGAACTTGATGGCATCCAGCCAACAGGATCGCCATGGATAATATCCACCGATGACCCTGCAACCGTGCCTGTCCCCCTTCAAACCGTTATCGTGAATGTTGACGGGCCATACACAGAGCGCGACCGTAAACTGTGGGTTTTCCTGCTTCATGCTGTTTTTGATGAGCTTGGTAACAAGCCCATCCATTCACTCGCGGTCAAAGATGTAAACTCGGTGTTCAGGGAATTAGGCGGAGATCATGGCACAAAATGGCTGTGGGAAAGTGCCAAGCGCCTCGCCAAAACTACGATTGAATGGGAATACACCCTTGGCGACGAACGCGTTCAGGGCGTTTCAAGCCTATTTGAAGCCCAAGTACATAAGAAAGCACGAGACACGGGGACGCTAAATTTCGCATTCCCTCAACTGCTGATACCTATCATCAAAGACCCAACACGCTTTGCCCGTTTGCGAGTACATTTCCTGCTCACACTGTCAGGCAAATATGCTGTTACGCTGTATGAGATTTTGGAAGGTTTTGTGAACCGCAGGGACGGGCAATGTCGTGTCAGCATCGAGGAGCTACGGACATGGCTTAAAGTGCCCCCCGATTCATATCCTGATTGGAAAGACTTCAAAAAGCGAGTGCTCGAACCTGCGGTTAAGCAGATCAATGATGATCCATTAGGAGCGGGTTTTTCGGTTGAATATGAGCCAATCCGTAGGGGTCGTTTTTACAATGAAATTGTCTTTCATTTGGTCAAAACGCCTAAGCGTATTCACTCTGACAAGCTAATCAAATTGGCAGCAGGTGACGCAAAAACGATACGCACCGCTAAGGCAAAACAACGCCCTGCCCTACTTGCCACAGACATTGATCGGGTAGCACAAAACACAGATTATTTGCTCGATATGGCAGAGATGGAACGCCAGTTTTGGGCGTTCTGGGAAAGCAAAGGCAAGCCAGATTTTGGCAAGGGTGTGGCCGTCGCGTTCAAAGGCTTTGTGGACAAGAAATATCGCCGCGCAAAACAAGGGCGCTAAGACAAAGACTAAGCCCGCTCCGATATTTGGGGTCTACGCAGGATTAGTCTTTGCCTCGTCCCATGATCCTATCCCACAAGCCCACACGGCGTTGTAACACGGCCTTAATCAGCTCTTGGCGTTCTGTGTCCATCTTGTCCAAAGAAGCCACCAGACGGGCGATTTCAGCCTCTCCTCTGCCCTTCTGTTCCCGCAGTCCGTCAACTTCGGCCTTCAACCTAACAGCTTCCATCGCTTGGGGCTTCAAATCAGCAATTTCAGCCTGTGCTTTTTCAAGCTGTTCACCTGTCGCTTTAAGATGGTCCATTAAGACTTTGATTTCATTGCTTTCGGCGAGCCCCTTCGTAACCTTCGAATTAGATTCCTTCGAACCTTCATCGTTGGCAGCTTTGTCTGGATCAATCCACACCCAAAGCTTGCCCATGTTGTCGGCTTCACCGCGCAATTTACCTTTTTTATAACGACTTCGAACGCTGTTGGGCTTCAATCCTAAAAGCTCGCCAGCTTCTTTAAGGGACATTCGAACTTCAGGCATTTCGTAACTTTCGATAATAGGTTCTTTCGAACCACCATAGAATGAAATTCGAACCCTGCATACCTATCTTCAAAACCTGTCCACACCGTTAGTATGAACGACTTCTAGAGGGAGGCGGGGGTCGAAATTTACTGATGAAATAAATTAGCGCTCTTTGTCCAAATCACGGGTCGGTCGAGGGGCAGGTTTGGCTTTAGAGCGCTCGACTTTCTTCCCCAGTCTTTTGGTGGGGTCACAGGCTGTTTACTGGCGCCCCTCCATACAACCCTGACCTATCCTATATCTGCTAACGGGTGTTATGTTCAATGGATGGGTGGGGGTGGAGAGGATCGCGCAGGCTGTATGAGTGAGTGAGGAAACCGCGCATGCAGCAATAGCGAATCTATCATAAAGGATGTGTCCTCAAATCATACAAAAGACGCCAGTTGACGATTGCTCCAGTCAGGACAGTCCTCAATAGAAAGCTTGCTCCTATGAAAATAATTATAAAGATTTGAGCCTCTCGTTGTGGATCGTCATTACCAACCTGCGTGAGGGCGATTGGCGCGAAGACAACCAAGAGTGGGGCAAATATGAGCGCAAATATGATATCAAACCATGCCAGCGCACGAAACGGTCGAAAATAATATCCGTAAGGTCCATTTCTGGGCGTCCCGCGTAGGCGAAAATCATACGCAGTCTTGCCGCGCTTCCGCAGCCCCCCCCTTTTGAAGAGTTCCTTGCGAAAATCAGTAAGATTGGCTTTCCAAGCCTCTGCAATAGACATCCCTATCATCACGGTCTGCATCAGGGCAAACCCGATATCTGAGGCAACAGACGAGATTTCAAACCCATGGCTAGCGTACCACGCGATGGATAAACTTGTTGGTCCCGTAAAACCTATTGCACATAACGTCAAAAAAATATGCAATGCCGCACTTTCCAAAACCCATGTGTTTATCACTATCGCAATGGCAAGGCCTGCGAAAACAGCCCCAATAAAATAAATGTGTCTCCAGCTTTCAAAGCCGATAGCCGCAATCAGAAGAAAGGCTGCAAATGTCATACCCGTCAAAAAGAGCAGTCCGACAAAACGGCCCATACGATCTTTGTCTGCTTCGCGGTACCTAATCTGACGCATAAGTTTAGTTACCCCCCAATGCTCGCTCTAAGATATATTGTTGTTCTTCCACAGGCGCTTCTTCGAAATATTCTATGCCTTCGCTCAAGCCCATATTTTGTATTGGGTGCCAGTCTGGGTCATAGAAAATTTCTTGCGGCGAGGGCAAGATTTGCCGCGCAAATGCGCGAACCATGCTAAAGAAACGACGCGCTTGGCGCTCTAACGCTTCGCGTATTCCAAGCCAATCCAACAGCCAACCCGCACCAATTGCGATGCCTAAGCCCACCGCACCAATAGCAAGGCCAGTCAACACCACAGGGGCCGCAACACCAGCCGCTGATAAACCCAAAAGTACTGCTGCTGTCGCTGCTACGCCGGAAAAAACGCTTATGCCAATCAAAAGACCAAGGCTCACGAATAGATCTGATAAAAACTGTTCACTTTCTGGCAGTGCAAGCCATCTGACGACTTCAACAACGCCTCCGACGATTAGGAAAAAACCGCCGGCCCCCTTAAAAGGCTGCCCAGCAGCGCTTCTAACAGCAGCTGATGTCTGCCCTGCGACGATGTTCGCGTTAATGACCGTCATACTCTTTGCAGGAAAGGCGGTCCTGCTCAAGAACACGCGGTTTCCGGCTGGACCGCGGAATGTCACCATTTTTTGCCCACGATTGGTGACGATACGCGCAGGCCGTGCTGAAAAAATCTCGCGCAGAAATATGCCGCGCATCCTGACCTGATCAGCAAGACTGAGGGTCCGGCCGACCAATTCGTTTACATTGCGAAATGTCGTGTTGAACGACCGCGCTTGAAGATAGATCGACCGCGCAAGCCGCCCTCCCATAGACGAGTAGAGCGACGTCATATCATTCCAAAAAACACCAAAATAACTACCGAGTTCAGTCGAAAGCGCAAATAAATCATCTACCCCCAGCCCATCTGCCGATATTTCGCCTTCGGGCAAAGAGGATTGATGAATCGCAAGCAGGAACACCGCTTCGGCGTTGCCACCTTCACGTTCCCAAAGATTGTTCGCACGTGCACTTTGCGCTTCATCAAGCCTACGCAGGCGCAGTCTTTCTTGTAACAACATCGGTTCAGGTGTGTTGGGATTGTTGATGATATCCATCAAGGCCTGTCGCTCAGGGTCGACCAAGGCATTGGCGCCAGCATCACGCGCACCCACAAACATCTGAAGATCACCCGCGTCCAATGGCACACCCTCTGCCAGATCAGGATAAAACGTCGTGCGATCCATGCCATTGCCAGCCAGATCAAGCTTGGCTGTCGTACCAGAAAGAGTGTTTTGAAAGCGATAGATTTCGCCATTTGGTAAAAGCTCGGTCGGTTGCCCGTTAACCAGCCCCCGCAAACCCAGTGCATCCTGCATACCATTTGGCATATCGCACATGAAAAAGTTATTCGTGTCACAATTACAGGTATTTTGCCCTCTCTCTACTTCCATAAAAAGCCCTTCCTCTAACTTATCTAACGATGTCTTTTTGCTTCTTCGAGTGCAAGCCGAGCCCTATCTTTTTGATGAAGGGTTGGATCACGCAGTAAAGATGCAGTTGCGCCATGTGACGTTGGATTCATATCAAGTAAATAAGCTGCGTGGACAAAATCGGTGAGGGGGGCTTCAAGCGTAATGCCGACATCGCACGCAGCAGCAACCATGTCGGCCACCCATTGATCCATTTCCACCCGCGAAAGATGACTGGATTGAGGATACTCTTTCCAAATGTTGTGAACAAGTTGGCCATCGAAGCATGCAATTCGCGACGCAGAAATCGCATCTCGTTCTTCTTTGCCTAATTGAAAAGATACGTTTGATAAGCCTGACGACCATTCAAGCGGAAAATCAACAGTCATCGTCGTCCAGTGTTTCCCATTTGGAAAAATCACATTTTCAAGTGGATAGATTCCGGCTTCACCCCAAAACCGTCCCATTTTTTGCACTTGGGACTGCCAAACCTCAAATAGAGCTACGAGTGCGGCCCCCTCCCAGAACCTAAAATAATACCACTTCCCCTGCTCATCCTGCACTTTAGTGAACTTGCGGAAATGCCGCCACATATCATCAATCGTTCCACTTGACCTTACGTAAACCCCCGGCTCGTTATCCCATAGGTGCCACGGCGCGTCTGATCGTGTGAACAGGTTGCGGGTGAAGGTGTTGCCGTCTTCAAGCTGAACGATCCACGGTGCCACGTCTTTCAGCTCGTCATAGGCATCGCCTTTAAAAAGGCAGCAATGTGCGAGGCCCGATGTCTCTAACAACTCTGGCATATTTGGCACTTTAGCCGCATCGAGGATTGCGTAGGTATGCAGTGGCATATCGGCTGGCTGACCAAACAGTGGTTCATAAAGCGCGTCAGGCACCGTCTTTAACTCAGCCACACCAAGCTGCTCGTCGAGCGGTTCCACGCCGTCGATTGTGTCGATCTGCAATGCAGGTGTCGTGGGCGTCGGCTCAGCTTTGGGCGACTGGATCCAGTAGTCATCAAAATCGCCAGTGTTCAAAATAAGCCGCCTTTTTGGTCTCAAACATACACGCCTATGGATCACATTAAGGCTAATTCAGCGCAACTTATAGGCGTCCAATGCGGCAAGGAAAGGGCCGCCATATGATAGCCTCGGTTTGCTTAAAACGGAAGTTGTAAGACAGGCTACATATCCTGCTACAACTTACGGCTATTTTTCTGTTGCAGTAGGGATACCGACGCTCCACGACGTCCTGATGCTCAAGGTGGAAGTAAACCGCCACAAGGTGCTTGGCAGCAAGTACACAGTCCCAGAGATTTAAAGAGAAATCGCCACGCTCCAACGCACGAGCCTTGATCGTGATGAGGCTGCGGAACTGCATCAATACTTCATGCGTGATGTCAAAGAGCTACGGGAGACCTACAGCGAAAGTCCTGAATATTTTAAGGCGGCACTGAAGGCTGACCGCGACCAAATGGTTCTTGATGCCACGCAAGCCGCAACGGAGGCCGCACAGAGCGTCATGATCAAAATCCGACAAGACCTCGACAGCGAACGCGCCAGGTTCTCACGCGCCGCTGGAGAGGCCCGTATACTTCGAACTCTGTATAACCATTGAAGCCTTGTCCTCCATTGCTGCCCCGGTTTGTTTTCCGTTGCCTGTTTGCGCAAGCGCTGAAGCTGCTAGGCTTTTTGCCGTCGCTGATGCGTTTGGATCGCTTAGAACTGAGGCCGCCTGCGATGCTACGCCAGCGGAGGTTTTCTTTGAGTTTCGAGCCATTTATGTTCTCCTTTTGTCTCTTAAGGAAGTGGGGGCATGGTGAATGCGGTTCAAGGTGCTATTTACACTTATTTCACATATTCTTGTTATTTCACTTGAGAATTGGCCTGCTATAAACATATGAACAGGGAAAACGGGAGAGAAAACATGACAGATATCTCTGAAAAAACCGAACACACTGGTTTGATGGAGCGCCCGCCTACCGCCGAAGAAATTGATAGTGCGGCCCACGCTGCGACAGCAATCGCGGTCGCAACAGAACTGGACGGGGTGTTGAAAGTTTCAGGGGAAAATGGAGACCCTGTAAAAATAGCGCCCGCCGTTGGACAGCTCATTATTGAGCTTTTAGGACATGTCAGCAACGGTAACATGGTAACGCTGGTCCCCGTTGGCACTATGCTGACCACACAGCAAGCAGCAGATATGCTGAATGTCTCTCGTCCGCATCTTACTAAGCTGCTGAAGACAGGGAAGATTAGCTTTGAAGAAGTAGGTAAGCATCGCCGGGTGCCGCTACATGCGCTGATGAAGTACCGCGAAGAGAAATCGCGGCGACAGGAAGAGGCGATGATGGAGTTGGCGCGGCTAGGACAGGAATTTGACCAGGCATGAGCTTCGCTGCTAATCCCTTCGTAGTTGTACTCGACGCTAACGTTTTATTCCCATTCCGAGCGCGCGATGTTCTTTTGACGTTCGCGCAAGAGGGGCTGTTTCGCGCGAGGTTTACGGATGAAATTCTGGATGAATGGACACGGAACCTGATCAAGAAGAAACCGCATCTAGAAGACAGTGTGCGTGCGCAAGAGAAGATGATACGGCTTCAGTTTGATGAGTGCCTTGTGACGGGGCACGCCCCTTTGATTGCCGGTCTCTCTTTGCCAGATTTAGACGACAGGCATGTTTTAGCCGCAGCTATTCGATGTTCTGCACAAGTCATCGTGACTGAAAACCACAAGGATTTTCCAGCGGAGGTTCTTGACGAGTATGGGGTGATCACCCTCGGAGCAGATGATATGCTCGCTAACACCTTTGATTTGTTCCCAATGCGTGGAGCGCGAGCGTTAAGACAGGTTCGAAAGCGCTATAGCAACCCGCCGATGACGCCATCAGAGTTTCTTTTTGATCTCACCAAATGCGGGTTGTCTAAGCTAGCAGCTACAGCCCGCGTAGAGATGGAATATCTCTAAAATTTTGACCAATCACGCTTTTTACGCACCATTCTCCCTGACTGCGTAAGGGGCATGCCACAAACGGTCGTTTTTGGAGCATAGGTTTTGAAAAAGCATCTTTGTCCGGTTTGACTTTGCGTTGCCGTTAGCGAGGCAGCTTCAGCGGTCGGTGCAGATGTCTCGTATACGCCTTCTCTAAAAGCGAGCGAGTGGTAAGCAAACGGGCACGGCACGTAAATGTGCCCGAAGGAAAAATGGCCTGTTCAGCAATGTAGGTCAACAGCGCGGCATGTGCCGGAAAGGCAAGGTTTGCTAATTGCAGGCAAGGCCAGATGTCTCGGCTATAGACGTTACGACGAACCATTTCCCCTTCGGCCAATGAACGAATAATGCGCTTAGCCAGCCAGCCGTTTATTAAACGTCGTTGAGACATACTGCTCGCCCAATCTTCTGGATGGCAAGGCCACCATTCTCGAACGCCCCGCAGATGACCAATAACAACCGGTCCTACGCACGGTGAGGGTAAATTGCGCAGGAAATCTGGGCCTATAATGGTCCAACCACTACCTGCCGGTTGCTACCCCTGCACTCGCCGTGTGGCAGGGTTCCAAATACTTGGAACCTGCTTTGATTGAGGGGTGGCCTATCCCGAAGACGTCTCTGTTTGGATATGTCAGAAAAAAGGTAGGAACTATTCATACCTTGTGTCATAATGTTCAGTGAAACAAGGAAAGACGCCGACTATGGCAAATACGAAAAAGAGCTTTGTTGTTGGTGACCGCTTTGATGCGTTCATCGCGCAGCAGGTACAAGAAGGCCGCTTCAATAATTCAAGTGAGGTTGTGCGGGCTGGTCTGAGAATGCTTGAAGACCATGAGCACCGCCTCGCCTCGATGCGGGCGCATGTTCGAGCTTCTTTGAATGACCCACGGCCACGGGTACCGATGGATGAAGGCTTTGACCGTCTCGAAGCCAAATACACCGCGCTTGCGCAAGGCACTGCCGCAGCAGAATGAAGCAAGTCCCTGTATATCTGTCCGCACAGGCAGAAGAAGACCTAGAAGGCATTGCTGATTTCATCTTTGAGCGGAGCAGAGAGCCACTCATTGCGCTTGGGTTTGTCCAGCGCATACGCGCCCGCTGTGACAAGATTGGCCTTGCGCCCGCAGGTGGAGCGCCCCGCCCTGATTTTGGCGAGAATATTCGCCTTGTCCCGTTCGAGAAATCCGCCGTCATTCTGTATAGCTATGAGGCTGACGAGGTGGAGATTGTGTCTGTGTTCTACGGTGGTCAGGATTATGCGGCGGCTATGACGGAATAGGACGATGCAGCGTATACTTTCGGATTTTAGCTGCCGTCGACCAACCGGTCAAGATGCTGCAGTCGCAGCCCGCATAGCGGTCGTTCGCTGCGCTCGCAAAGGCACGGGCGGATCTAATTCACAGTCCGCGACCCAAAGCCGCCTTCTGGGCCCACTTTTTCACCTCATTTGGTTGATGTTTGCGCTGTAGCCAAACCGAACAATCCTCCGACCAGGGCCGACCCTAGCACTAGGGTGAAACTAGGTTTGTTGGCAAGTGAAGCGGTCAGCCCACCGGCTAGAAGTGCGCCAAACAAGGTGCTCTTAACCTGATGTGACGACACGTTTAACCCAGCCACCGAATACGCAAAATGCTCACAATTTCGACTCACAAGGCTGTAATCCCATTTGCCGATCTGGGAGCGGGCTCTGTTCAATATATCACTGACGGGTGACAGTGATTGAGATGGTGCAAGGTGGGTCGGACGACCACCAACTACATCAACATAGGGCTCTTCTGTGACCGTTTTGGTCCTCGCGGTGGCAGATATCAACATTAGTTCGCCCTGATCGCACTTGGCGTCACTTACGACAGAATAATGCGCGTAAATACCATAATCAGTCATGATCAATTGACCTGGCTTGAACTTGTTCTTCGGATTCATGGGTATTCCTTGATTTGTGCGGCTGCGCCACATCATTGAGGTTGCAGTTACGATCTCGATTTCATAAATTGAGGATACTCAAAAAACGGGATATTAATCCAAATAAAAAACTTTCTCCAAATTGGATGTTGTAACTAATATGTCAAGTGAAAACGCTACGTACTCCATGATTATTTGCACCCTGATGTCTCAGCGGCTCAATGAACGTGGAATGATGCAACAAGAATTCTTCCAGAAATCCGGTATCGCAACCGGAAGCTGGTCGCGGATCGCGCGTGGGCAAGCGCACTTTCAGATCGAAGACCTTCGCTCCGCATGTTGCGTGCTGGAGTGGTCCGTCGGCGCGCTTACATCGAAAGCCGACGAGATGACAAAAGCGCTGGAGCAAAAAGAGCGTGTGAATGTGGTAACGAAGGACGAGCTAAAATCCGAGGGATCAAATGCTGGGGCGTTTATTGCCGGGGCCGCACTCACCTTTCTCCTGATGAGGCTTAGCTAGAAACTTGGAAGGTGTTTTCCTAAGAAGGCGTCGCTAACCTAAGCCGCCTATCAGGGATCCAGATAGAATGAGCGCCGAACTGTTCTTTGGTTGACGGCCCTTTGCGGAAGGTAATTCGTTATGTGGCGTGAGCGTTACAACTGGTTTCAAGATCGACTTAAGCAACTTGAAGTCGAGACGGCCCAGAATGGTGGAAATCTGAAGCGAAGCGATCACTGGCGAGCAGCTTACTACCGTGATCCCTACTTCATCCGCGCAACTGATGATGAATATTTCCAAAGGTTTTGTGACGTTTTCCACAACCAGGTATATTTAACTGAGAATGGGCAAGAATGGCAACACCACGTATACTGATAACCTATTTTACTGGATCTCAATTGAGGTCAAAAAAACCTTGGGTACGGCGTGCTGCACCGCGTTGCGTCCAGACTGTCACCACCATGCGGCCACCCAGAAATCCAATCGTGATCAGACGGATCTCGCCGTAGTCTTATCACCACCTTTATAGGTGCAGGTTGGCGCCGGCGCAGCAGCTGGGCGGTTGTAAGGATAGGGAAAATATGGGGCGGAGATGAACGTTAGGGCTGTGGAGGTCAGAGCAATTTAAAACGGTCCCAGATTACCTTTACATCGGGATAATCTGCGCAATGTACTCGTTCTCGGGATCATTCTCACCAGACTTTAAGCGAATGTGCAAAACGCCACCATTAACCCATCGACCGTCATTGATCAGTATTTGACCAAGGGCTGGTGGTTCAATGTGCCCACCATTGCTCTCTTCTAGTAATTTAGTAGGCGGCGCGTAAATAGCGGGTCCCTTAAAAGCAAGCTCTCCAACTCGTTCTGCACCGTAATCGCGCTGATTTGCCCAAGCATGATACATTTCCATGTAGAATGCAGGCATAATCCGGCCATCATCAAGCGTAATATCCTGCCGCTCCAAAGTGACAAAGTATCCGCCCATCTTGGAGCCTAAATACACAGCACTTTCGGGTATTTTAGCACTCTCAGCATAAAAGGCATCAGATGCAGAAACCTCATCGTTGTTGGTCATAGTCATATAAATCATCCCAGCTATAGCTACGCACAGAGCAATCAGAGTACTATTAACCAGAGATTTGCCAGACACTTTCATTGAAGTTGTCCCCTTCTGGATCATACATTACAAAATTTTGAAACAGACCAAAATCACGCTGTCCAGCTGGCCGCGAGTTCCAAACAGGAATGCCACCAAACCAGTCCCACCCGCCTGCAGTATTGACCTTAAAGGAAAACATCATGCAGCTATTGCTGAGAAGGCTATAATGTTGGCTTGTGTCGTTTTTAAATTCCTCCGCAAATGCGATGGCTTTTGTGTACGCTTCTTTGCCGCAAAGATGGTCTACATTGCCGTGAAACTTGGTGTTACGACCTGATGTTCTAGTAATGCTTTTAACCGTTGCATGTAGGCTATCGGATGTTGGCCACCCTTCATTATCAAGGATAAGTGAAGTGACGGGATAGCTCTGCACATTGCCTTGTGTTGTTGGGTTACCACCAGCAACATTATAACGACCATACTCGTAATAGTTTGCTTCCGCGGCTCCCGTTCCGCCTTTTATCAAAAGAATACCTGCATGGCCAAGTTCTAGATACAAGTCACCACCAGTATCTGTTGGTTCGGAACCACTGGCACCCGCTGGGTGCTCGTTATCACTTGCCATTGAACCACCAGTGCGGGTCCCTCCACCGATCTCAATCGGGTAATCTGGAAAGATACAGATGATAGAGATATCAGGCTTACAGGTGCAAAAAATACCCATTTATTTCACCCCTAACACATGACTCAGAGCTTGAGCGCGATGCGCTGGCATAACTCTAACATTTGTTAAAAAAGACAAAACTACTTTATGCATCGCTGTGTCTTTCCTAATAGACCCTATTTTTTCTAACTGCTTAGGCGACACCACCCCGTCAAGCAACGCCTTAGCAATAAAAGGAAATATCCAATGTTTCGGTGAGATGTGTTTGACAATATTCATTAACTCACCACGATCCATAAGCGCATAAATGTTCGCAAAATCAACCTCAGATACATTCGCCGTTACGCTCTGCTTAATCAAAGTATTATTTTTAAAATTGACACTCAAAAAGGTGTCCTTTGATACAAACATTAAACTGTTCTCGAACACAGCACCAAACATTCTCGAAACAACATTATTTGAATACATAATGGCAGTTTTAATGAAACGGCCCTCCCAGAAGCGCCAATAAAACCATTTTTCATTTTCGTCCTGCACCTTAGTAAACTTCCGGAAATGCCGCCATATGTCATCCAACGTGCCACCTGACCGTATAAAAATCCCCGCCTCTGCGTCCCAGAGGTGCCACGGCGCATCTGACCGGGTGAACAGGCCACGTGTAAAACCATTCCCATCTTCAAGCTGGACGACCCACGGGGCCACGTCTTTCAACTCGTCGTAAGCATCACCCTTGAACAGGCAGCGGTGCGCGAGGCCAGAGACCTCCAGCAGTTCGGGCAGGTTCGGAACTTTAGCCGCATCGAGGATCGCGTAGGTATGCAGTGGTGTGTCGTCAGGTTGGCCGAATAACGGTTCATATAACGCATCCGGCACGGTCTTCAAAACTGCCACGCCAAACTGCGTATCGAGCGGTTCCACACCCTCGATTGTGTCGATCTGCAATGCAGGTGTCGCGGGCGTCGGCGCGGCTTTGGGCGACTGGACCCAGTAGTCATCAAAATCGCCGGTGTTCAAAATAAGTCGCCTTTACCAATCATAACACACGGCTGCTGATAGCTATCTATCAGCAGCGCAAGCGCAACCTATAGGCGTCCAATGCGGCAAGGAAAAGGCCGCCATATGATCACGCTAATCTGCTTAAAACGAAACTTGTAAGACACCCCACATATCCTGCTACGACTTACAGCTATTTTTGCGTTGCGGAATGAGCCACTGCGGTTGCTGTTTGTGGACCACGTTTTGAGGTTGAACGGGCTGACTGGTGCCGTGATACGCTGGACCCTGAGATTATGCGCGGCACCCGCAAGGAAATCACCCGCCGCCAGCATCTGTCCCCAGAAACCTATGGCGCGGTCATGGACAAGGCCCGTGAGAGCCTCTCAGAGGGGCCTCAGGCGGTCATGGAGCTTGTTAAGGCTACGGAACTACCAGAGGACCTCACACAGGCGCTGAGCGACGTCCTGACGCTCAAGGTGGAGATAAACCGCCACAAGGCTCACGGCCGCGACTATGAGCCTCCTGAGGGCGGACAGCGGCTGGATGCGGTTTATGAAAACCAAACGAACAATCCATGGATCGTGATCAATACGGTTCGACACGGTGCGCAGCGGATTTACGATTCAGCAAGCCGTCTTGGCTTAAGTATTCGCAGCTATGCAGGGGATAGCTATGAGGCTGGGTGTGATCTGTTTCCGAGTTTACTGGACCGGATGCATTTGGCAGGTGTTTTGGCAAAGTGCGGAGAGTTCATGGCGCGTACGGAACAGTTTGTGAAAAACCTTATAAACTTGGATGGGCACCAAATTGATATGAAGGGCTTATGGCCACAGGAAGCTTACGGCGAAGTTGAGCGCCATAATATCAACCTTGGCCTTACTATTCCCCAGCAAGAGCGCAGCGTTGAGATCGAGCCTGAGGTTAGTATTGCGAAAGACACCGGATACAGCATTTGAGAAGTTCAAATGTGAAATATTAGGTAGTCAATTTTCATTTTCGTGCGTCTTGGTCGCTTAGGTTAATAAACGCGAGCCGTATATATCTTCTAAGTTCTCTTGTTCAGATTCAGGGGAAATAGTGCTTTGATTTAGAAGGGGGAAAAATGGTTGAGGTGTAGGAATCGCGGGACTTAGGTGTAGGAATCGCGGGTTTTAAGTGTAGGAATCGCGGGCAGGTGTAGGAATCGCGGGCAGGTGTAGGTTGACAGGTGTAGCCCACACCTATTAACCTACACTTATGGGCAGTAGAACAAAAACACCCGCCAGAACACTGGCAGTTATCGCGGATCATCAAGACAGGCCGGACGCCATTGTAGAGGCGGGCGAAACCGTCAAGATGATATTCCCGACAGGCCAAAAGCGAATGACCCTCAAAGGGGCCAAACTCTTTCATCTCTTGATCCAAAATGCAGGCGTGAAAATCGCAGATCAAACAACGCATCGCGTCCGGTTGTCTGATCTAAACGAGACGTTCCATAGGTCCAAAAAGGAATTGAACCTGCTGGTTATGGAACTGCAAAAGACATTGATTGAAGTCCGTCTGACAGATGGCAAGGGTCGGGAGTACCCAAGACGCGGCCCGATCCTGACTGACACGGAACAGGACGAACACGCAGACGACGACGCAGAACTCCGTTACAAATTCAGTGACACAATGCGCTACGTCGTTAGCAACAGCACCCACTGGACCGTTCTAAGCCGCCAAGCGGTTATGGCCTTCGATAGCAGTTATGCTCTGCGTCTTTACACATTTTTGTCTCTCAAATCTGGGATGCACAAACAGTCAGAAGACATTCCCTTAGAAGGATTGCGGGACATCATGGGTTGCAATGACGGGCGGCTAGCCGAATGGAAAGAATTCAGGCGCAACGCAGTCGAACCAGCCGTCTCTGAAATCAATCAACTAGCCGGATTCCATGTAGAATGGATGCCCGTGAAACACAAACGCCGCGTTGTAGCTGTCCGGTTTGCTTGGCGTCAAAAGTCTAAAGACGAAATCATCGGTGCAATGGTTGAACTTGAACGCCACCGCGCCGGACGCAAAGCCCGACGCCAAGGCACTGCGGAATATGTCGCAGATGAAGAGTACGATGCAAAGGCGGATATGCTGCAACGCGAAGGTGCGGCCATAGACCTAAATCCGGCGTTTTTGAGTGGCATTCAGCGGGCACACCGCAAGAGCCAATAAGACCTATTATGTGGCAAAAAGCATAGCATGCTTCGATGTCGATTGGTCGTAAGTGATAGTGGGATATTTAGCCTGTAGTCATGTTTTCGTTTTAAGTAAATCGACGCTACTATGTGGCGGTCTTTTCCCTGCCCTATTGACGCGTTATGGTTGTGTGACCATAGCCCAGAGTGATCTTCGGGCGATTGTATTTGAGACTTGAAAAGGCGACTTGCTTTGGACGCGGACGATTTTGATGACTACTGGGTCCAGTCGCCCAAAGGCGAGCCAACGCCCACTACGCAAGCTTTGCAGATCGACACAATCGATTGCATGAAACCACTTGATGAACAGTTTGGCGTCGCAGTTTTGAAGACCGTGCCGGATGCGTTATATGAACCTTTATTCGGCCA